>JABVXU010000240.1:0-81897 GCA_013365365.1 Cruorifilaria tuberocauda
TCTTTTAGTTTTTACAGTATTTATTTTTAGCAATTAAAAATTAATTACTAAGTTGTATTGAATTCAGTTTCGCTTTTTGTATTTTTTTTATTGAAATTTTAATGTTATTATTTATTTACTTTTTACTTTGTTAAAATTTTTTTTTGTAATTTTTTTGTAATTTGTAAATTTTTGTAATTTTGTAATTCGTAATATTTGTAATGCTTTAATTTGTTGATTTTTTATTTTTATTTACTCTTCTTATTCTTAGTATTATTATTATTTTTAGTTGTTTAGAATTTTTCTAACTTTGTTTACTACTTTTCACATTTTCCTGTTAGAATTACTTTCATTCTTACTATAATATGAATATTGGTTTTTTTTATTTTTCAATTTTTTTAATATTGCTTAATTAGGTTTTAATGTTAATTAATTATATTTCATATTGATTGATTGTTCAAGTTATGTTATACTTAGGTATAACATAACTTATTCTTAAGGGCACTGTTTGTGTCCTTAAGAAACTTGACGGGGTGGGGAATACTTTTTATTTTTAAGCTTGTATTTAATTGCATTTAGAAATTTTTGAAAGTTTCCATTTTCGCTAAGTCTTTTGATTTGATTTAAGAATTATCAAACTTAAGGATAGTAATATTATCAGTGATTTACTTTGAGTTTTGTTTTGTTTTTTTTGACATTGGTGCACATGCGAAGGTCAAAAGATCAAAAGATAGATTTGAGTTAGAGAGAATTAGTAGAAATTCTGAATAGATTTTTCTGAATTTGATCTTTTTTGTTTTGAATTTCTTTACTCTTAAATTTTAGGTGCTTATGAAAAAGATAAATTTTGATGATTCAAAGTTTATCTTTATTTGAGAGATATTCGAATTAGAAGAGTCTTTTGAAATTTTTAAGAATTTACTTAAACTTTTAGTTTTATTTGGATTCATTTTTTTAGATTTCAATGACAAAAAATTTTTTTAGTGAATTTGGAAGGTTTTTAGCAATTGATTTGAGTGTGAAAAATTCTAGAAATTATTATATCATTGATAAATTTTAGAATTTCTTATAAAATTAGACTTGGTTGGGTATTTTTTATTTATTTTTCCATTTAATCGATATCTCTGGTGGATTAATCTTTTTTTCTTATTTTTTACGATCATAACTGCAACTTGAAATTGCAGTTATGATTGTTTTTTTTTTGAAATTTTTTGTTTGAAATTATGAATTGTTTCGTTTTTTTTCAAATGATATTTTTTTGATATTTTAAATAATTTCTTTTTATATTTAAAATTTTTTTAACTTTTTAAATTTTTTAAATTTAAATTTTTCCAATGTTTTTTTAATATTTAAAATTCCAAATTTTAAATTAATTTATTTTTTATTTCTTTCTTTTTTGCTTGTTTTCTTTTTGTTTTTTATATGATTTTTTGACTGCTAATTAACTAATTAGCTAATTAGCTCTTTTTTTAACTTTTTTAATTTTGTTTTTTGTCTCATATGAGAAAACTTTTGTCGATTTGCTAGTTTTGTTTTTTTTTATCTTTGATGGATGTTTTTGTTGAATTTTATTTTTTGTTTTTATGAGTGATTTTGTTTTGCACTTTGTTGACACACACTCTTGAATTTTTACTTTTCATAATATTGTTTTTTAGTTTTTTTTTGAAATTTTTTTCTTTTTAAATTTTTAAATTTAAATTTTCTTAAATACTGATAGATACTGACGCTTTATACTTTTTAGTTTTCTGCATATTTTAAGATTACTATTTGATTTTATATTTGTTTTTTTTCTATTTACTTATTCTTGTCTTAATTATTTTTTGCGATTTTATTTAAAATTCCCTAGAACTTTTGTTTTGCATGAATTCTTCTCATGCACAATTAACTCATGTTTTTATGAATTTTTTTTTTGCAAGTAATCTTTTTTTTTATGCATGCAAGATTTATTATTTGATGATTGTTTTTCTTTACTTATGAATCTGAGATAATGGGGAATATTTGTTGGGGGTCAAAGTGATGGGTCGGAAGAAATTTTTTTTAATTAGCAAAGAATTAGCTAACAAAAAAGGAAATTATTTTAGAAAAAATAAAAAACTTAAAAAAAATTTTTTTTTAGTTTGTTAGTATCGGGATTATTTTATGTTTTAAGTATTACTATTTTATTTCTGCTTTTCTGTTTCTTTTTTTTTCTTTGTTAAAAAAGGTGAAATTTTTTCTTCCTCATTGAACAGTAAAGTTAATTTCAGGTTGCAATTCGATTACGCAATCGAATAATCGAATACAAATGTATTCTACACTGGAGGAACAGAGGAGAATCAGATGAGATAAAATAGAAATGTATGGAATAGGTAAGTCATTATTGTAATTGTTCTGGTAGTAGAGATAGGTAACTATCCAGTCAGAGTGACACGTAAGATATTTTCATTGATCGATGAAATGGCAGATCATGGAAAACCTTCGTTTTCAGGAATTTAAACCTCGAGAGTTGAATACGATGAGATCGGAAATGTAGCAGATCAGCTGTATTACAGGTAAATTAATATTTTCTTTACCTTATTTCATGTCATTTTGACATTTCCTTCTTTTTTTTACTTAATGGTCTAAGTTAGCAGAGTAACATCAAATTCCAATTCTTTTGTTTTATACAGTAATTTTTCAGAGAGAAATACTAAGAGATATATAAATATGACCGAAAAATTTTTGCAATATAAAATTTCCGATAAGTCAATTCAGTAAAAAAACCAATCTACTTACTTTTAATACTCGTATTGAAGTTTACCGTTAACCTTAGAAACTCAAAAGTTAATGCTATCATAGAACAAACGCTTTAAAGAAATTTTTTCTTTTTTTTTCAAAAATGTGAAGCAACTTATAGTGTACTTATACTTACTGATTTGTAATTAAAAGTCAATTAATGAAATGTAAACATGGTAAAGTATTCTCTTCTTCAGGAATTCCAACGAAAGATCGATCGGATCGGATATGATGAGATCAATCAATAATGGGATCAATCGATGATGAGATCGGGAATGTAGAAAGTTAGCTGTGCTACAGGTAGGTCAATATTTTCTTTACTTTTTTTTATGTAAAAACCTTTGACTAAGAATTAATTTGTTTAATATTTCATGATTTACGATCTATGAATTACTTTATTTTTTACTGAATTCGCGAGTTTAAATTCGCAAGGAACTATATAGCAATAGGAAAATTCCAATTCTTATTATTTAAATGTAAAACTTTTAATGTTGAATTAGCATAAATTCCGAAATTACTTCATAAACAGTTCTTTATTGCAATTATTTTTAATCTAAAAAAATAAAATGTTAAAAATCAATGAAAGCAAATAAAGAATATAAAAAAAGATTTTAAAATGATTGATTTGTTCGAAAGAAAGTTTAATAAACCGTTCCAGGACTCAATTAATAATTCATTGATTAATTTAGAAAGGTATAATATTTAATATTTTCATGGCTAAAATTACAAACGAATTCTTTGATAGTTATTTCGCTTATATTTTCCAAACAATAAATGGAGGAGGAAGTTTTCACAGAGAGGATCAGGAATTTTTCCTTCTTCACAGAAATGAGCTTTTTCTTCGAGATGTCGTGATGCATCGCAGACGAATGATGAAGTAGAGACGGAAGAGCTTACTGCAACTAAATCCGGCTGACGAAATGGTGCCGGTTTTCGGCTGAAGATTTCCGGAATAGAATAGAAAACAACATCATTTTACAAAAAACGTGAAAAGCAGTAAATCGCCATTTGTAAGAGAACAAAATGATACTTTGCCTAGTGCTGGCAGCTAATGTTCGAGCGATACATCATCATTCGAGCCAAATGATCAGAAATGAATTGGCCAAAATCGGAGAGGGAAATAATAAGAGATGAGAAAATGCCGGAGTGGATGGCTTAAAGATGATCCATTGCATGATATGATCGAATTGCATAACGATACTAAGGTTAGACGTAATTTTCTTGAAAGATCGAAGAGACATTTAGTAAAAGATGACAGTACAGAATAAAGTTAGTCAATTTCTTCAAACATATTAAAACTTATAATGGCAATTTTAAGAGCGCTAAAATTTACTGAAATTAAATATTTAATGACAAACAATTGATATTACATTTTTTATTGCAAACAAATACTTACTGCCATTATGAAAGTTATCTCATACATTTGTTTTTCAATTTAAAATTTTTATAAAATTAATTCTTTGTTATTAATTTTCATTTAATCAAAATATTACTTTTATGTCAGTAATTACTTGTTGCAGTCATTTCAGAAATATTAGTTCGGTGAGGTTGCTGAATTCCTAATAATCCGACTTGCAGAAGGGATTATTCGCATCATTTGAATTATGTTAGAAATTATTGAATTAAATTGGTTAGGGCAAAGTTTTAGAAAGTACCACAGGTAAAGCGCTGCGTGCAAATATTATCTCACAAATATTTTTTATATCAGCGAAGCATACTGCCATTTTAATTTCGCCGGTACCTTTGTGAGATTGAAAAACCAAAGTTAGCTTCAACTTTTTATTAATAAGCGTACTTTGATAGAGATAATTAAAGTCAAACAAACCTGATTCCATGTCTCATTCGAAGCCTTACTGTACAGCCATCGCTTTGATAACATATCATCGTATCAATTTTGTGTAATCTTACAGAGATTATAGGTTTTGTGGCAGTTGCTGTGATTTTATTCCAGCGGAAAAGAGAATAACAGCATTTTCAGGTTTGTTTATTTCTAATTAGCATAAAATGTGAATCCACCGGATATGCCAGGCCTAGAAGTGTAAGAGCCTGAGCATAGACCGTAAAGAGATTATACTTAAACAATCTAAACCACTTTGCAGTGCTTTCATTATAATAAAGCTCAAATGGTATTTTTACTTACTACAATTGATTAACCAAAAATTTAACCATAAATTTAGTGAAATGGATCTTTCATAAAATCATTAGTTTAAGAAGAGAGAAGAGAGGGATGGAGAGAGAGGGAGAAAAAAAGAGAGAAAGAGGCTTACAACCTTTTTTAGGCTTCCCTGTTAACACTATTTTCTGAAAGATATTACGAGTAAAAAGTTTTGTAAAATTCGTAAAGTTTAATTCTGAAAATTAAATTTCGTCGGATGAAAATAAGCCAAACTTTGAGAAAAATGCTTATCGGATCATGGTGAGTTCATATGTGCAATTTCCGTCCAGATATTCATTTCCGGTATGTACACTTCAACCGTTTGTAGTACAAGTTGACCGGTTGTCCACCGGCAACATATATTTCACCATCAATTGCATGTGCTACTGCATCTATTCGTCGTTGAGTCATGCGCTTCTAAGATTGAATTTCAGAGAAATAAAATTTTGAAATATATTAGAATTTGAGAATTCAGTGATAAGACTTTAAAATTATCAATAGACTTTAAATGTTTTTGAAAATATGATATTGAATTTGAAAAATTTTTAACATTTCTAAATCGAGGAAAAGAAAAATTAATTGAAAAAAAAAGATTACGATAACCGAAAATTTCCACTGATCCTACTGATCCTTTCTGGCATAATAAATCTCAGCAATTCTAGGTCTTAATCGACCTCTGACCCTGCCACAACAATAACCGTACCATTTATTCCACATCAAAATATAATAACTGCAAGGCTTTTATCATTTTCTTTGTTTCTTTCTAATTAATACTCTGTCAGTGTCAACTTTTAAACATAAAAAATGAATTATTTTTTCTGCATAATACTTGGCGATTTACGGTAATTTCTTTTATAATTACTTAGTCACTGATTTTTTTCACCGAAAAAGATTAAATAAATTAAAAAAAATAATCGATTAGATTCATTCAAACAAAATAAAATTTGAAATATGGTTTGAACTAAAAGAAAAAATAATTTTATTTAAAAATAACTTTCTTGGATTCAACAGATGTTTACCTATTCGCTATCTAACTATAAGTAATTTGCGTATTTTTTTTCTCCATTTCAAACTTGATTACATTATCAAGAAATTATCATAACTTTCATAGAATAAATTCTTTTTTTGCTCGTAAAATTGTCTAAAAAGCAATAGCAAAATAACAGAAAACATTTCAAGTTAAACGTTTAATAAATAAAAAATAATTTAAACTTAATAAATTTGATAAAAATTTTTCCTCAAATACGATAGTTAAAGAATGAGAAAGAGAGAAATTTATTTTCTGGTGATTTTAAAGGTATGCAGAAATTTCAGGTACTAGAAGTAATTTAAATTAAGGGTATAGAAATTTTTATTAAATAATTAAATGAAATTATTTTTTTAAATATTCGAAGAACTCTGGTTAAAATGAAAGTATTATTTAACGCTTAAAATAAATTCTGTTTCTTAAAAATTTTCCTACCTTTCCTTTGTTTTATTGTCACCTATCTATTGCCAAAATTGCTCCTTCCATCATTTCTCCATTATTCTTATAGTTTCAATTGCTAGAGCCAAAATAAAAGTTAATCAATTATCAATTATTATTGTAATTATCATAATCATTGCAAGTATTTCCATAACTTACATCGAATTTGAGCCAAAGTTCTATTAATAAACGAAATACAGTAATTTTCGAAGAAACAAATGATAAAATTAATTGAAATTAATTAATTAAAAGAATTCAAGTAAAAAATACACTCAAGAAACATATACTTCTTCATTATGATAGTTAGAGGTTGAGTAAATGATATCATATCAGTGTGTTATAATCATCGGACTTATCACTTGCTGAAAAGATTATATTTGATTATATCAATTTGATAAAACAATAAAATCTTTTCTAACATTGAAAATATAAAAGATAATTTATAAATTCAGAAAATTAAAAAGTGAAAATTAAGAAATTCGAAATTTCATGAAGTTTTCAAACTATTTTAGAAATTAAAAATGAAATATATATACAACTAACATTAATTACAAAGTTGAATAATAGCTTGAAATAAGCATTCTCTTTACGGTTGAATTCACTGGTTAGTATCGGAACCGAATAAATTATATCATAAGTTTATATAAAAACAAAATATTGCACATGCGAAATCAAATTGTTTAAAATTAGCATAACAGAAATAAAATGAAATTAAAATTTAATTAGCCCAACTTAAATTTGAAGCTTAATTCTAGCAAGAGTAAATTCACTTAATAAATAAATCAAAGTTAAAAAAACGTGCGATAGGTAGAAGCAGTCTACAACAATAACGTAACAATTAAATAAACAACAAAGTACACAACAAATAAAAAAACTGACAAGAAAGCGTGCTATAAGTGAAATGCATGAAAAAGATACCTATCAAAAATGTAATTGGAAAATGTTGAAAAAGTAAAGTTTTCTAGAAGTGTGCAAAAACTAAAAAACATTCAAAAATGTAAAAATGTAAAAAAAGCATGCAACCATGCAGGTAGTAAGTGCAAAAAAAGCATGCATGCAAAAAGTTAGTGAAACGAAAAAAGCATGCAGTTAGTAATGCATGCAACGAGTAAAATGAGAAAAAAGCATTTATTACTTAAGCGAAACCATAAAAAAAACAAAGCAATAAATATAATTGCCAAGACCAGAAAATAAATAAAAGTAAAATATGTGTTAGTGAGAAAGTAAAGCGATCAATTTTAGTGAGAACGAGAAAAGTTGAAGTAAGCAGAAAGAGAAAAAATTAGCAAAGTGGAGAGAAGCATGCAATAAATGAAAGTAAGTAAGAATAAAGCATGTGATGAATAAAAATTTTTAAATATAAATATTTTGTAAGATTTGAAATAACCAAAAAGAATTTGAAAAAATATTGAAATAATCAAAAAAAGAAAAAATGATAAATATTTTTTAAAAGAATTTTTTTTAATTGATTAGATATTTTCACGTGGAAAAATTATAAATGTGTTGAATTTTAATCTTTTTTAATTAAACTTTTTTTCTGTAAAGTAAAATAAACTTCTGAGTGGTCAAGTCGGAGTAATTGTACAGTTTTGTGGACAGAAAAGTTAATTTCGGATATTGACTTTTCGGAATCACGTAATTACACCTCAGATCAGGATATTCGAAGCGCAAATGTTTCAGTTTGCTTTGCGCAACTAATAAATCAGCCGAATAAACTGCAAGTTTTTAGTTTTACCAGGAAAAGAACTGTTGAAGAGAGGTATTATCATAGAATGTAATCAATAATTTTAAGTATAAGTTAATTTCATTATTTCGAAACGGAATTAGCGAAATGAAATTTGACCTAATGCATCACTCAATTAGTTCAAATGTCAAAAAGTAACCGATCAACGATTCTAAAGTATAAATGGAAATTATTATCATTGAAGGACAGCCGGATTAGATATATTATTGTCGCCTTGCTTATTCGAGAAGTTTCCAGTCATTCTCAGGTGCTATTCCACTCAACTTACCTGCCCAATCCTATAAGTAATCTCATTTTTCTAAAAATATCGCAATCAAATTGTATATTATTCATGTTATATTGCGCATGATAAAATTGTTGTTTCCTGTTTTATGCAAGCATGTTGCATGCAATCTTGCATGCTTATCATTATCACTATCACCAATCATTGTTAATGATAATTGATTATCATTAATTATCGAAATTCACAAATTACAGCCATTTTGTTACTTAAAAATGAAAAGAGAAATTTTCCAATATCAATTAATTTGTGATCACTGAGATATATGAAAAATGAATTAACTCAACTACAAAACAATTAACGTTTAAGTTAAATTGCAATATGATAGTATGAAAGTGGAAAGGATTGCGAGTCAAATCTCAGAACTCATTAATAAGAAAATACTTTTCCGGTTTCTATCATTTCTGGACAACGAGTCTGTTATCAGTACACAGAGTTGGTTATCAGTATGTTTGCTGCTGATATGCAATCGAATATTAAATTATTTATTTGTCAAGTTGATTAAACGGATAGTAGAGGGAAGGAAACATTTTACATTGGTTTTGATTTAGGATTCAATGAGATCATGAAGTTGTCGTATGGTATTGGGCTGTATCCATCATTTCTCCATTTATACTTCATTTCAGAAATTTCGCTGAAAATACGAAAAATTAATTAAGTTTAATTTTCATTTCGAAAAATCAAAAATCTCAAAAATTACTTGAATTACTAAAAATTCCATTAAAAATTCGCAGAACGATTTTTTTAATTATTTCATTTTTTAATTGTTTTTAAGTAATTTTATTAACTTGCTAATCAACCTAAGTACAATTTCAAGAACTTGATTTTAATTTCTAAACGAATAAATCAGCTTTGCTTACAATTTTATTAATTAATTTATAAATTGCAGTTTGCAATTTTATAAATCAATTTTTAGATAAGCAAATTGTTTTAATTTGCAAATCACATGAATGAAAAAAATTTTGTATGAGTTTTTTTTTACTTTAAAAAAATTATATTGAATAATTTGCGGAGACAATAAAACAATAAAACAATAACAAGTATTTAAATTGTACAAATTAGAAATGAATCGTTTTTTGCTAAAACTAAAAAAAGAAAAATGAAATAACCGGTGGAAAAGAATTGTCTGTTCATATTTGGGTCAGAGTGCTTTCCACTTGTGGAATAACGATTAGTCCGAAATCCTTTACTTCTAAAACCTGAAAAATAATCAACTTTATAAAAATTGATTTTGATTTTAATTAATCTTAATTAATTTTGGGTAAATTAACTAAAAATTATTTCAGGAATTCACTTGTATAAAATTTTAACCTATAATTATTGGAAGATTTACCAGAGAATTGGGAAGGATGACTTTGCCATCTGTTAAATCCGTCATTTTCCAAATTTTTTCCTTTTGTTCTCACCCCATATCCCGCACCCTGTAATTTATCAAGAGTTCGCTTTTTCAATCCAAATCCTTCACCTTCCAATTCATCAAGCGATCGTTTCTTCATCCCAAATCCATCACCTTCGATTGCATCGAGAGCTCGCTTTCTAAACCCGAATCCTTCACCTTCCAGTGAATCCAGTGCTCGTTTCTTCAAGCCAAACCCTGAACCTTCCAGTGAATCGAGAGCTTGCTTTTCCTTTCCAAATCTCCCGTTTGCTAATACACCCAAGCCTCTTTTCTTCATCCCGAATCCTTCACCTTCTATTGCATCGAGTGCTCGCTTTCTAAACCCGAATCCTTCACCTTCCAGCGAATCCAATGCTCGTTTCTTCATCCCGAATCCCTCACCCTCTATTGCATCCAGTACTCGTTTCTTCATCCCAAATCCGTCACCTTCTAATACATCAAGAATTTTCTTTCCTATCCTCAATCGATCACCTTCCAATCCAGCAAAATCATTCCCGTCTAAATAATTTAATGCATGTTTCGTTTGAAATCTGGAATGTCTCAGGAAATCCGTACCGTCAAATTCAGATTTTACACCATTAGGTTCGCCCAAAACCTAAAAACCTTTCTCATATATTTTTCTTTTTGCACATATCCATTAGCAAAATGATCTTGTTCAATTAATTAATCAATCAATCGATTGATCTATTTATCATTATAATTACAGTAGCGATCATAATGATTGTTTTTGTTAAAATATTCATCATTGTACTAATTAAATTATCTGCTAGATTTCATTCTAATTAATTAATTAGCAGAAAAATGATTGAATCAAAGGAATAGAAATATATTCTATATCATAAGTTTAATTATTTGTATATTCATAAAATAGAGATAAATAATTTTACCAGCAATAAGAGGATCAATGATAACATTTGATAAGCCAACATTAGTGATTCCTTTTAAACCTGTAATTATCATACAATTTATTGCTATTTTCAAATAAAACGAAAAATTATAGACGGCAAAGTATTGTTTATTACTTTTTCATCAATAAAATAAATCAATAAAAGCATAAATAACAATAGCTATTTAACGATAATATACGCTAATTAATTTAGAAACATTGTAATTTTCATATAATTCTAACGAAATTTCCTAAAAATTAAACGACTATTTCAGGTTTCTGAAAGCAAAGATAAAGTAAATTACTGAAAGTTACATATAACTTAAATATTCATTGACAAAAACTCATTAATAATCATATCGAAATAACAATTAGCTGAACCATTTCACTTTTTCGAATCATTCACCTATCAAATTGTATTGATATCGGTTTCCTCATACAATTTCATTATCATTTTATCGTCATTATCATCCTGTTATCTTCACTATGATTACGTCATTCTAATTATATCCTTATCATTCATTTGCTATCCACTATTCGACTCTCCTCATGTGTTATTGAAAACAAACGACGTAAAGATGAAAGAAGCGTTTGTTTATTGAAATTAATCCCTCTTATTTTTCATGAAAACTTCTAGGTAAAACTATCCTACTCTTATAATAATTAATGAGCTGTTATTTGTTTTTGTTTAAAATAACATTTGTTATTTACAATGAAAAACATATAAATATATATAAGTTATAGTTTCAAGGTTAATTAGCAAATAAATCACATGCAAAGTAATGTTTAATCAATGAATTGAAAAAATCTGAAACAGAAAAAAACTATAACTTTGATAATTCGAAAAACTTAATATTCTTTGACAATTTAAAAAAAAAAAACCTATTATTATCCTTTGATAATTGGAAAAACTTAATACCAAAAAAAACTTTACACTTAAATTTTTAATTATCGGAAAATATTGAAAGAGTAATTTTTGTTTTTTTTTTTTTTAACTTAAGATAAAAGATTTTCAAACAATTTTCTCTAATCATTTAATTAGGAAATGAAATTAATTTACTTCCGATTGATCGAAAAGTATTTCAATAAATGAAAAAATAAAATTGCTTGACCATAAACAAAATGTGACGTATTACCTGTTATTTATGATATTTAAAATTTATGATACGATCGTATTCGGGCAATTTAGATATTACCTATGCTAAATCTTAACTATAATCACGATTATTAGTTCATTTATTTTTCATAATTCACTACGACTAACATTTAACGATATTATGGCAATTATATAAAATACAAATTAAAGTAATCCTTACCTTAAATTATCACCTACGTTAAGCGTATTTACTACATCATTTTATAGACTTTATATTTGTTTCATCATTTTACTCGTTTAATATCTCATCATCTCTATTGCTAAATAAACTAGTTAAATTTACTAATTATACTAATTTATTAATTATAACTTTTTTCTAGCTAGAACATTTAGGATGAATGATTGTACGATAATTAAATTACGATAATTAATTTCAAAAAAGATATTAAAATAATTGCAAGTTAACCAGTAAGAGTATAATTTGTAATATATTCAAATTTAGAGATTTTATTTGTGGTAAACAGGATTGCTGTGGTTGGAGCAACTGGAAGAGTAAGGCGCGATTGCAGATTGTTTCAAAATGGGAATTTGAAAAGTTTTGATAAATTGAAGTTGAGAAATTTCAAGGTGCAGCAATTCAAATTAAATATCCTTTCTCAAACTAATTTATAACAAATTAATCAATTGAAAAAGTATTAGCAAAATTTTCAGGCCTTTTTTGCTAGATTTGTTAGATTTTAAATGAAAGTTTGACATTCCAAATGAAAGGCTAAAAGTTAAATGGAAGTTTTAAATGAAAGTTTGATGTGAGATAATAACCTCTTTGTTTTAAAAGGACGAAAATAAGGTAATCAGGTGCATATCGTTTTAGGATTCAGGTATCAGACGTGAAAATGCTTCGGTCCATGATGAGTTCAAACGGAAAGCGATGGTTTGTGGCTAGATTTATTAAAAATGGACGATTTATTATGGTGGCGGAAAGTTGCTATCAGTGGAGGTGATAAGAACTTTAACAGAAATCAGCAGATAGTTTGAAGAGCTATCAGTGGAGGTGATAAGAACTTTAACAGTGATAAAGGAATGAGCAGATAGTTTGAAGAATGGATAACAAATTAAAATTCCTTAAATCTTAAATACAGTAATCATTAAATTTCTCATTTTCAATCTTAAATCTTAGCATACTTAGATTCATTAAGACGTTAAGCTATTTTGATATTTCAGATATAAAGTATCGTTATGTTTTAAAATTTACTCAATACCCTCGTTTAGAATCGAAATTTTCACATGAACCATTTGATCAAGTAATCAAGTTCTAATTTCTTCATAAAAATGATCTTAAACTTAGTTAACATACATTTTACAATGAATAAATGTTATCCAATTTCCTATTTTATAACTCTTTTTGGGATAAATAACTTTTTTTTTTCCCCAATTAATATTATCCTAATGAAAGAACGGGAAATGATGATTATCAGCAGTAGTTTTTTTTTTCTTCTAACCCTTTCAATATCAGGTTTTCATTTCTATTTTATCGAATTCTATATTCTCCTGTTGAACTCGATAGCAAAGAAATACTATTGAATTTTAGATTGAAATTTTACTTTGAATTGAAACTTTACTTTGTTTGTCTCAATGTGATATAGAGAAAAATTTAGCAAAAGAAAACTGAAACTTGCATGAATGAATAAAAAAACTCTTTTACAAAAAATTTTAAATTTTCAAAGGAGTGAAAAATGAAATAAACATTTTTAAGTATAGGAAAATGATTTTCAAGCTAGTTCTATTAAGCTAATTTTAAGCTAATATTCTATCATTTAAATATTTTAGCTATTGTTTGATCTAAAAGTTCATTTATTATTTACTAATCTTCTGATAACATATTTTATAGAATAAATAATGATATATGCTTATCAATGACAATTCTAAACTTTAACTTCTTATTTCTTAACTAAAAAATTTTTTTTTCTATTTCAAATAATTTCTGATATAAAAATAAAAATAAATTCCAAATATCGTATAGAATAAGAATGGAAAATTTTGATGAAATTTCAAAAAATCATTAAATAATAAAAGTTTAATTAAACCTTTTACAAAATGCAATTAAACCATTAAACCATTCCATTAAATCGTTATTTTTTCTTTGTCACCAATAACAATTTGAATAAATTTCAAAATTTAAATTACTAATATCTAAAACGTTAATGCAAATTCTTTTTGCAAAGAAAAAAAAAATAATAATTCATTTTATATCTATGATGCATATATAAGAATTTCTGGAGATTTGTGAGAAATAAGCAATTGTTTACTTCAAACTGACAAATAAATAATTGAATACTGCACAAATGAAATGTTATTTTGCTATACAATATGAGAAGGATTGAAATAAATATTTCAAATTATTCAAAAATTTATATCACATGCATATCATGGCTTAAATTGCAAAATTAATGCAAATGAAAAATACTCCTATCAAATCTAAATTGCAAAATTAATACAATGAAAAATATTAGAAAGAATTTATACTTGAACAAAAATGAAAAAAAAAAAAATTTACTTACTTTTATAATTCACCTAATTCACTTACTTATATTTAATGAATAGAAATTTTACAAAAAATTTACTAATAATCTCACTTAATTTTAAATTCATTTACTTATATTTGACACTTTACTTTTATAATTCACCTAACTCACTTACTTATATTTAATGAATAGAAATTTTACAAAAAATTTACTAATAATCTCACTTAATTTTAAATTCACTTAATTCATTTACTTATATTTGACAAATATAAATTATACAAATATATTATTTGAATATTTGAATGATTGCTAATTTCTTTAAAAGCTATAAATGCTTTCTCATTTACATGCTTTGTTTTATATACCCTTTAACGATACCTTTTTTTTTTTTTTTTTCATCAATGATATTAGAAAAATCATTATTTCATTTTCTTTCCTTTTTAAATTAAATTTAATCTATCAGTTTAATCATATGGAACTTCGCTGAACGACGAAATGAATTGAAATTTTTGCACTAATTCATTTCTAGTTTATTTAACCTTTTAAATGATGAATTCATTAACTGTTTTTCTTTTTTTTTTTTGCTTATTTAATTATTCATATTTTACCATTTTACCAGTATCCATCAGTAGTAGTCATCTAGAGTTAGTTGATAATTATTAAAAGTAGAAAAAAAAGAGAACAGAAAAAATAAAACAATGCTATTGATGTAACAAGAGAAATTATTATCAATCTATTTTTAGATTAATCAATGATAATTTTATTACTGAATTCATAACTGATAATTGCAAATGTTTGCAAGGAAAAGGGAGGTGGAGGTTTGCTAATTAATTAAAGGTATTGGTAGAAATATGCAATAAATATGATGATCAAAGATCTTTAGCACTCTTCCTTTTCCTCTCCCATTTCCATTTACTCTAACTGAAGGAGAATGCAAAAAAGTTTAAGTATTTCATGTTTATCATCGGATGAAAAGTGATTAGAGTAATGGCATCATTCATTTAAAGCATAGATTATTTCACTTTAAACCTTTTTACCGCTTTCTCGAACGATCATTTCTTGCATTAATGTTTCTATGAGTTTTTTTGATAAAAATAGAAACATTAGGATTAGGCTAAATTGAAAATTAGGCTAAAATTGCATTAACCATTTCAGACATTTAGCTAAATTAATTATCGGACTTTGATCAATCCCAATTTTCCCTCATTTAAATAAGCTATCTTTCGGAAAATGTGAAAGCTAAAATATTTCTCTTCTCTCAATCATTTCAGATCGATAATTTATTCGCTAAAATGAAACTATATATTATTAATTTAAATTTAATGAGAAATTTCGTCATCTTTATCTCAAGTGATTTTTAATATATTCCGATTGAAATACTTTTATTCTTATCAGTTTTTATTCTATATTTCCTTACTTAACTGATAAGCGATCCTTTTTTTATTGAATTTAAATTTAGCACTTTATAAATAACTACCATTACTTTATGTCTTACTTTATCAGCTATAGACAATAAAAATTTTCCAATTCAAAACGCATTTCAGGTATCTGATATGTGATAAAACGATAGATAAAAGAATAAATGATAGAGTGATCAGAGCGTTATGTAGTTGAAATAAATGAAATAAGAAAAAAAGAAATAATTAGGTAGAAAGAAATGAAATGGCAAAAGTAATTGACATTTAAAATGATAATTAAAAAATGATAATTAAAGTAAATGCGTTTTTTTTTTATAGTTAATAATATAATAGAAATAATGGCATGAAAAGTTGTGATTAAGTAATTTCCATTTTAACTTTAAGCTGTAAACAAAGGCTAAATTTTGGCCTTGAAAAGCTGGAAATAAGGCTTTAAGCTCATATTGTGTGTTATAAAAATGGCTTATTCATTGATTTTCTTTCTCAGCAAAGTTTTTAAAGCATTTGAAATTTTTAAATTTGTCAGCATTTTAAGCATTCCATGTTTCAAATTTAGGATAAAAAGTTAATTGGAAATAGGAAATAGAAATTGATGATTGGCCTGATCAAATAGAAATTGATGATTAATCTGATCGATTTGATCAAAATTACTATATTTCGAGATCTGTTATATCTTGAGTATAACTTGAGTACAAACTGAAATTTCAATATATTTCAATACTCAAGTTCAATTTTTTTTGCGAAGACCGAATTATTTGATAATTATTATCTGAAATTGACCAAAAATTGATTAATATAAATCGAATATCGAATAAATGATAATAAAATTTCTCTTTGAAATTTTAAATTAAACTTCTCCTTGAAATTTATTTTATTTGAAAAGAGTTGGAAGACTTTTATGTCACTTTCTTTTGAAGATTACGTATAGCTTTACGTACGTACTTCTTCAATAATAGGTTAATATTTTTTTACTACTAACTATATTCAAAAGAAATACACATTCCTGAAACGTATTGTTGACGTACGTGACAAATATACAATCCAAGTTTGTTAAATATATTGGATCAATGCCAGTTGTATTTTCAAAATAAGAAATAGTAATTTGAAAAGAAAAGCTATTCCTCTCTATTTCCAAATATTAACTTACTTTTAACAAATTTCAATTAAAAACTCATGTAACCTCACGTGAGATTCTAACGAAGAAATATGTTTAGTCAAAAAAAAGTTGAAGAAAATGATAACTGATTAATGAATGCAAATTAAAACTTTCGAAATAATTCAGAAAAGTGATGTCATTCTGATTTAGTTAGAAGTAAAGTTAAATAAATAAAATTAATTAAGTTAATTAAATAAAGTTAATTAAAATCATACAGCTCCTTATAATTCTAAAACAAACAGCGGAACTTCTAGAAGTTTAATCAATATTATCATTTACTTTGTTTTTTTCTCTTAAAAACTTTTTCATGCACATCTCTCTCTCTTTCTCTCTTTTTTCTCTCTTTTGATAAAGTTTATAAATTCTTCAAATTGAAAAAATCCTTTATTATATAATCCAAAATAAGTAAATACCTATGGGAAAAAAGTAATTCTTCTATTATCATTGCGAAATGAGCGGTTAATTACTTACTTACTTCAAAAGTAGAAAATTCAACAGAAACATTTCATCACATTGCGAAAACAACAAAATTAACTTTATGCCAGCTATCAGTCAAATAATCCCAAAAAAAAAAAAACTTATTTTACAGCTTGTCGTCAGTTTGATTAAAAATGTAACGCTTCAATTGTGATGGTCATGAAACAATTACTGAAATGTGGAATGCTCTCGGGAATCTGGCCCAACCGTAGGCGAAAACCTTATTCAAGTTTCTATTGAAATGAGTCCAAAATGACAAAAATTACTTTTATAAATGCGTACAGAAGGTGAAAATACGTGCGGAACGTGATAATGCTCGCCTACGGAACGTGCCAATACGCACTGGTAATGCTTACAAAATAATGTAAGGTTCATGGAACGTCGTAATGCTTACTTATATTGTAAAAAATACAAAAGTAACTAGTGTCATATTATTAACATGATATACTTATAAGTAACGAAAAGTATGATCAATTTAGTAATACAGTATTCCTCGGATGTGTTATTAAAAGTAATAATTAACATAAACCTGAAATAATCAGACATATTTTTCACATCGCCGAAAATATCAGATTGATAATCTCCATGAATACTGCACAGAATATTAAATATTAAATTTAAGTATCATGTATTTAAGTTCCTATCCATCCATCTTTGTTTTAATTAATTAATTAAAACACAAATTTTTGATACGATTAAAGCATGACGACGGTGATTAGAAGTTCGAAATTCAGTGATTAACCCATTTAATAACACTTTCTTTGTTCTACAGACCAAACTTAGATATTTCACGCTTGACGTTTTACGCTTTGAATTTTGAAATTTTACGCTTAACGTAATTTTGAAATTACACGATGCTTACTCATTTTTCCATTACATTACATCTAACACGACAAAGCCGCCGATCATCCGTCTAAGTAAAAACATCGACGACAATCAATTGTGTCAATTCGATTTTCTGACGTCAAAATTACGTTGAATGGAAACGTCAAAGATGACATTTGGAAATTTATTGAATGAAGCGGAAATGAAATCTTAAAATCGATAATTATTATCTTAACTGGTTAAATGTTAAATGAGTGAAAAAAAAATTTAATTCGGAAACAGTTTTTAAATTGACGAATTTCCTGATTTGATGAAACTTTAACTTTTATTGATCTCTGTTAAAATCATTGATCAATCGCTTTCCATTAAATTTCATATGATAAAATAGATTACAATTGTTGTTCATTATTTCAAAATTTCATCGTCAGGTCAAATTTTGAAAAAAATTCAAACGAACTAAATATGAACTGAAAACTTAATTACATAAATGGAATAATTAGTCCAAATCTAACTGAAATTCATCGAAAACAGAGATAAAGCAACCTTTGAAATATGAGTAAAAACTTGTAAATTAACCTGCTTTCAAAGTAATACCTACCTAGTATTAATAATGATAAAACCTCCTTTCCCAATATATATTTCAATACAATTCAAAGTTTTAAGAACAATTAGAACTTTGAAAAATAATGCTGGAATGCTGCAAGAAATAATTTACCTAAAATTGGATAAGTACGAATTATAGAGTAAGTAAAATTTGATATAAGTTCATTTTCCACCTGCACTATCTTTTTCTATCTGCAAAAATTTTTAAAACTATTAAATAAAAAGTGAAATGAAAGAAATCAAGCGTTAGCATCGGAAGGATATTTGAGCAAAAGCAATTTTAAATTAACTTATATTAACACTGATAAAAGGTTAATGATAAATGTAAAGTATTGATAAAAGTTTAATTAAAAATTAAACTACAAATTTTAACGAGTAACGAAAAAAATTATTTCTATTATTCAGTATGGAAAATCTTTCACACTACTGATAGATTCATTATCCAAACTTTCTTTTATATGACGAAAGACTTAATCCATCTTAATCTATTACTTACTTATCTGGGAAATTTACTTTTGAAAATTTTCTTTGTCTACTTCTACACTCAATAGGCTATTCTGCTAAGTTAGTAAACCGTAAGAAAGTTTTGTTCCTAAAATATGGCAAAGAATGCATTCCAGTCGAGTGGTAATTTATTAAAAATTTTCATCTTGAAAAATATGACGTAGAGTATAAATTAAAATTTATATTGCTATCTACGGGTCTTGATAAGTTGGAAGAAAAGAAATAGTGTAAATTATCTTTTGCGTTTTCTTATTATTCCCAAGAGATAGGGAATTCTCGGGAAACGGGAAAAAAGAAATTGGAATACTAAACAGCATTTTTTAAACTTTTCTAACTTAAGATGAAAATGAAGTAATCAGCTATTTCTTTGTTGGTGAATAAATCTATCAGAGTAAAGCTTACAATTTTATTTCATGAAATCAATTTTAAATGCTTTCGTTCGTTGATAATGGAATTCGAGAGTTGAAATCATGAAACAGAATAGGAAAATATGCGCTAATGCTAACGCTAAATTCCGGAAAACCATTGTCAATAATGAAGTTTAACGGATAAATTTGTGAAATAAAGCATCTCACTATTATTGAAATATGATTTCCGGAAGATGAACTATTTCTAAAAGAAAAATATGCTACTGCTAACACTAAATTCCAGAAAACCATTATCAGTAATGGAATTATAATTGGATGAATTTGTGAAGCGAAGATAGTATTTCATTATTGTTGAAATCCGGAAGATAAACTATTTCCGGAAGATAAACTTATTATCTTTAAAAGATTAAGCTAATCTTTAAGTGCAGTTAATTAAGTAACATTTATAAAAGAAAAGCATTAATCATAGTATTAAAAAACCGGATTATGCATCGTTCGATCCTACCGGATTATGTATCGTTCGATCTACCGGATTGTGCATCGTTCGATCTAAGAAGAGTTCTTTAAGCAAAGATAATTTAATTCCATTTGTCTTAACTCATTAATAAGTTGACTTTAAATTTCCCATTGAAATTTAAATATTTTAATTTTTTTAAATTTTAAATTAAAATTTTTTTTTAAGTAATTTTTCCTGATTCTTTTTTTTTTTTGAAAGTAACAAATACTTTTGAAGTATATTTGTGATAAGAATGATATGATCGATTTTTGTTTCATTTAATTTCAATTCGTAATTTCTAAATTAAAAGAAATAGTAAGAATACTGTATGAGTAAGAAATTTAAATATTATATAAGTCTAAATTGGCGATAAGTAATTGTTAGTCAATTGGAAATGTTACTTTGAAATTGTTTCTATCATGAAAACGTGAAACTAATTAAGTTTCTCTAAGTTAACATATTTTGTTATTTGCTTATTCCATCGAAAACACTGAAAAGCAGGCAGGTGAAATATTTGTAAAATTCATTACAGAAATGAATAAATAATGATATTTAATTTTTAATCGTTTTTTTTCTCCTCCAAATCCTAAAATGCTAAGTTATCAAAGTACGGTTATATTATTATTAATTTAATATAAGTTAACGATAAAAATTTTTCAATTATTATCAATACCTTCAGTAATGATTTATTTGTGTAATGCAAGGTGTAATAAATGAGAGAGAAAGCTGATTTCTTCAATTTCGATTGATTTCGATTGATTTGATCAGATGCAAAAAAAAAATAAATCTACACGTAATCCACGTATACTGCTATTTCTTCACGGCTGATCATTGATATTTTTCAAATAAAAAATTTAATAAAAAGCTTGCTGAAGTTTAAAATGAGTCGTTGTATTTGTGATATTATCACAATTATTGATTTAATAATTGATTTAAATAATCAATAATTGATATTTATTTCATGATAATTATATAGAGATATATTCATATTTTACTTAATACTTAATAGATGAATTGAAATTCCGGAAACATATAAATAATTATTATTCAATAATTGAATTATTTCGTTAACTTATATCTGTATATAATCACTATCAGATGATAAGTAATTATAAAATGATAATTATACACTTACTATCAATTGATTATCTTTCGTGTTACATGCGCATTATCATGCAGCTTTATCAAATATAATGATTATCAGCTTACGATTTTTATATAATCCATTGATATATATATATATGAATATGAATATGAAATGAAAATTTAAATTTCGATGAGGAAAGGGAAGTTATATCGAAATGATGTTAGCTTAGCTGCTTTATACCAATACTAATTCTCGTGACAAAAATTTTTTCCGAAATTTCCATCCAAAAGTAATTTTTATAAAGATAGCGAAAAATTCATTGACTCTGTTTTCATTCGTTTATTTATGTTAAATTGCTTAAAAATATTTTTCTAATTTACTCGTCTAAGGTAACAAGCGAATTACTTCTAGCAATACAGCTTAAGTAGGATTAACAATTATTTTTTAATAATCAAATAATTACCAAGGATATCATCATATCATCAGTTATATTCATGTGTTGATATTATCATCATTATTGATAACAGTAATTAAATTATGATTGTAATCATTATTGATAACAGTTATTAAATTATGATTGTAATCATTATTGATAACAGTAATTAAATTATGATCAACTTTTTCTATCAATACTTTTATTACAAGCATAGAGTCCATCTGAATTTGATTTTGGATTTTTTTATTTAAATATTCGAATTAATATATTTAAACTTTAAAAAAACTAAAATTCATAATAACTATAAGAATAATTTTAAATTAAAAACCAAATTTTATATCCGTTTGTAATAAAATTTACGAGTTCAGTTCATTTCTGATAATTATTAGTAAGGTTATAATCAATTTAAAAATTCGTTTAAGTGATTTCAAAATTTGTTACTGATAAAAGTAAGAGGAATTTGTTGATAACAAATTAACAATACTAGAGTGAAGTTTAAGGGGAACTTTACGGAGGTAATAAAGCGAATTAAAATTTGAAACTCCAAGCAAAACTGTTTCTGAAAGCTAAAAGTTAATTCTAAAATACTACTTTTATAAAAAATGCAATGCTAACAGGTTCTGGTTCATCCTTGAATAAAAAAATTTCTAGGCATAACTCGTATCTATCTGATAAGCAATGACATCGATGTCACAAAATCAGGCCTGGTATTCAATCGTCGGTTATTTATATATTAAAACAAATGGTGGAGGTATGAAAATATTTGTGTGATATTTTCTCAGAAATTTTAGCATAACCTTAATTAGCTAAACAATCAATAATGCTATCTCAAACCATAATGCTTATTTATTCCGTAAAAAGTGTTCAATTCAAGTTAGAACTAATAATTTTCGCTTATAATTCGATAGAATTTGAATTTAACGCAATAGCTAATTATTGAAGATTTCCTCATTGTATAAAATAGAAGTGAAGTAAATTTTCAAATTTCATTTTTCAAAGTAACACCGTTTACTGAAAGTAGAAATCATTGATTAAAGTAAAAACAAAAAAAAAAAGAAAATTTAAATTTTAGCATTTTCATTGCTAAAATCAAGAAAACGGATGTTTTTTGCATTGGATGAAAGTAAAAACCTGTTAACCTCGTATAAGGATGAGATAGATTTCCGGAAGAAGAAGAAACCGTTAGAGAAAATTCTGCTAAATCATGCCGCTTGCACATTGGGAGAAAATTCGGAAACCGGATTCGTCATTCAGTACCTTTTCAATTAATTTTCTTTTTCTTTTTCTTTTGCAAGATTTGAAAGGAAAAAATTTTCCATAATAATGAAATTTTTTCAAATAAGATTTTCATTAAAATTATCTCGTTTTTTTTTCTGATGAATTCAAAATGATTTCTTGATTTAATTTAAATTTCTATTTATTTGATAAAATTATAAAAGCAAAGGATTTTTTTTTTTGTTTTACATTGCAATGCTAACTGATAGAACATTTTTGAATTCCAATAAGTATTATGAATTTAGCCGAATTGATCAAACATACCATTCTCAAAAGGTCAAAGGACGATTTTTTTCACGATGAAATAGTGATAAAATTCGGATGTAACGATAACTTATCAAAATTTCTCACGATGATACTTATTATAAGTCTAGTGCTAATTTTTAGCTAATCGTAAAATTTCTGTTAATTCAAACGAAGCAATTTAATCATTTTTATAAAAATAAAATGCTAAGGATATTTTATGAAAAAATGCAAAATGAAAGAAAACATTTCGTTAGCTAATTTTTTTCGCTTAATTTAATTTGAAATGAAGAAAAAGCTTTAGCTAATGAAAGTTTTTTCTTCATTTCGAATTAATTTTCCCTTTTCCTTTTCGCTATAAATATTGGGCAAATTTCGATTGGGTGAAACAATGAAAGCTTAGGAATTAATTGTTTCAAGATTAATGAATTAATTTCAGGATGATTAATAAAATAAGGAAAATTTTCTAATTTCTATTCTATCAAATATGATATTTAGCAGAATTAAGCTAAAATTATTGATAATTATCATTAATTAGTAAAAATCAGCATATCAAATTCATATACTGTAACTTTAAATTAGGCAGAATATCGTCCAATCAAGTTGTGCTAAAAGAACAATTGATTAAATTAAGCAGAATTTAAGCATAAAAGTTTAAATTCATAGCTTATTGCTAATTTCGTAATTGACTATAATTTAGATCAAAATTTATCAGTCAATTTTTAACTCAGGTAAGTTAAATCATCAAAAAATAACATCGAGTAATAGTTACTTGCCATTTGTTACTCTATCAAAAAGTAATCAAAAAGCATTAATAACCTGTAATTGTTAAGTAAACTTAAGATAATTCGCAATTAGAACTGCAATTAATAACGAATGCAATGATAATTTAACAATAACATTACTTATTATTGTCAGTAATACTTTTAAAATGTTAAATGAAATAAATTTAATATAAGTTAAAGATGAGAAACACATGCAATTGTTGCTTCTTTTTTGAGGAAAAAATTTTTATTTATTAATTTCTTCACTTATCAGGAAATAAAAAAGAATTATAGGAAATTCATGAAATTTAGAAAATTTATTAAATTTTGAAAGATTGTTTCTTATAAATAAAGTGTGCATTAAAAACTTGACTACTTGTCATAAATGATATTAATTACTGCTTAGCGTAAAATATTTCAATAATTATTTCGAATTTTAATTTCTTATTTCTTGTAAACAAAAATTTTCCGTATAATAATTGTAATTCAAGAAAACAAAACAAATGATAATATTTATTTGAAAAGCAATAATTCGTATTTTAGCGTACTATAATAATTCGAATACATCATTCTGTTTTTCATTTTTCTAAATTTTTTGTCAAGTTCATTTTCATGCATTCTATTTGTCGGCTAAATTAATTAATTTACTGCATGATCCATTTGAAGAAGTCTAAATTGAATTTAGCAAAAACAAGATTTATGCATAAAATTTTTTATTTTGAGAAAATAATAAAATTTAATTTTTGTAATTAAATTGGAATAGTTAAAAAAAAAACATTAATATACCGCATAGATATTAATATACCGTATAGATATTGATATACCGTATAGATATTGATATACCGTATAGATATTGATATACCGTATAGATATTGATATATCGATTGTTAGATAAGATTTAATTAAAATAAGACAAAAAACAATCGATAAAAATCGTCTAAGAAGACAAAGAAACAAACAAAAACATTAAAAACTCATTTAAATTCACTATTTTACTCGGTTAATTAATTTCAATATTTTACTTAATTACTTATTTTACTTAATTAATTAATTCTTACTTATTGAAAAATTAAATATAGAGATAATAATATTGATTATTTTGATCTGAAACTGTTTTCCTGTTTTTTTGCTCTCTTTTCCTTCCACTCCTACTACTTTCACGAAATACTTTTATTTTATAGCATTGATGGGCGTAAATTGGAATTTGATGCGGAAAATGAACAAAGTGCAAATAAATGGTTTAATGCGTTGCAACATCGACGTGAAAACGTGGAGTTGATAACAAGCGTACGACGTAAAAAAGCACAAACGCTTGAAACTATACTCTTTCAAACTACATCAGTTAATTTTTCTCTCAATTTGTTTGAATTTATTTTTGATTTTTTTAAAAATTTTTAATTTTATCATATTTTTATTATTTTTAGCAAAATAAACAATTCTTAACATTTATCATATCATTTGATCAAAATGATCAATTATAATTTTTCAAATATTCAGAAAATAATTTCCAAATATTTCAAGTATTTGAAAATTTTCTCAATAGTTTATAGTTATTTGTTAAGAAAATTACAAAAATGATAGGAATACTCTCCGTACTGATAACGAATGATAATTATGAATGTAAATGCATGTTAGTGATTAAAATATGAATGATAGTGATTAAAATATGAATATAAGTGCATGATAGTGATTAAAATATGAATATAAGTGCATGATAGTGATTAAAATATGAATGTAAATGCATGATAGTGTAGGTACAAATGATAAAGAATGATGCTGAAGACTGATATGTTTGATTTGATGCAAATTTTCTATTCGTTTAAAAAAACTAAACTTCGATTTTTTTTTATCATTTGTATTTGAATTTAGAATGATATTTTAAAGCTTAATCGAAGTTTTTTTTTTAAAAAAAAAGCTTCTATTAATCTTTAAAATATCACTCTAAATTCACTACAGTGATAAAAACATTCTTCATTTTGCTGAAAATTATCAGTAAAATGATTGTAATAAATTTTTCCAATGAAATTAATTTAAACCGGTTTGCTACTAATACTTTCCGGTTTCAAAATACTCAAAAAGTTGTGGAAGGAAAAAAAATTATTCAAAAAAGACAAAATATAAAATGAAAAAAAAAACTTTTTTTTTTTTTCAGAGTGAAAGTAATTGCGATGACAATAATATTTACGGCGAAGAAAAGCAAACTGAATTGACAACGATGAAAAGTAAAATGACGCTAGGGAGAAGCTTAAAATTAATTAGTTGCGTGTTATCCGTATTGCTAACCATAGCATCATGCATAGGCAAAATTGATTTTCTACGTGTAAAAAAAATTTTTCCTTGATAAATTAATCAAGAAATGATAAGAAGCTATTTGATTATTGAGAAATTACAGATTTCAAAAATGGCTATAACTGTAGTCGATCGACGCCATCTATTTTACCATCTTTTGAAGCAGAAAAATCAAGTTGGTTTAGAAATTTAAATTAAATGAATGAGTAATAGGTTTGAAAGAATTTTAATTTGTTTGAATTCAAGCAATTATTGATTTGATAAATCGATAATTATCTTTGAGATAATTACTACGATAAGCTATAATAGGTTTGCAGTTAGCAGTACGTTAGAAGCTGAAATTATCATAACTAATTTACAGTTGAGAGTAATCACTTAGAAGATTATTCGAAACGAAACAGCAATCTTTGATAAATTCGGCTGAGAATGATGAAAACGGAAAGAATGGGAAATCATTACAGGCATTTTCCGGAAATGTTCCAGACACTCATCATTATCATGTGATGATAAGCATTGTCGTGAGCAGTTATACGATGAAAATTCAATGGTATCTTTTGATTTAATGATAACCTGATAAGAATTAAATGTTAGCCTGATAAATGTTAGCCTGAATAATCAGCAAAACTTTTTTGATAACAAACAGGATTTTTTCATTATGAAAATTTTGCGCTTATAAATACATTTTGCGCCAAATGCAAAATTATCAAATCACAAAATATAAAACAATCATTGATATCAATCATTCATTATCACTATCATTTAATCATTATCACTATAAATTAATAATACGAATTGGCATGAATGAAACAAATTAATTAAAATTTGAAATAATTAATAAATTTATTTTTCAAAAAATTGCATCAAATTTCATATTTGCTAATTTATTACAAATTGTGAGAATTTTTAAATAAAAATCTCATTTGATTTAAACAAAATTTCACAACATATTAATATAAACGTATAAATTTCATTACGTAAACGTTGCAAATTCATTAAGTGAAACGTAAAGATACAAACTTCGTTAACGTGAAATGCAAACATATAAACTTCGTTACGTAAGGCATATTTTTCTTTGAAAGCGAAATGAAAAAACTAATTTTGAAGAAAAAGACTAAAGAAAAAATTTTTCTGATAAATTTTTCTTATCAATTGAATAAATTGCCGGAAAAATTGTTTGGCTATGAGGGCAAAATGGAAATTCCGTTGAGGGACGATAAATGGATTCTTGAATGGATTAATGGCCAACCATTCGAGAAATGCAATCATGAAACCGGAAGTGCTTCCGTTAACAGCAGGTATTGTGCACTTTTTTCCTCCTCATGCATTGGACGGAATGAATTGATGAGTTTTTGCTACCAAAAAATAAAAAAAAATTATAAATTTCTTACAGTTAAATTGATTATAAATTTCTTACAGTTAAATTGAGTATGTTAATTAATGACTAATTATCAATAAGTTAATTAATTAATTATCTTAAAAGCAATTAACCTGAAAATTTTAATTTAAGTGTAAAATATAAATTGAATTGAACATTTTTTCCATTACAGTAGCAGTACTAACGGAGAAAGTACGAGAATCTCTGAAATTACAGAATATGATAATGATAACGATGATGATGATGATGGTAATGAAACATTATCATATGATAATAGGTAATTTTAATCATCCAATTTAATTAGTAATACTGATAAGATGATAAGAAAAAATTGTTAAAAAGTTTCTTTCAAACGAATGAAAATAATAGCATCTCTTATCTATATTCTTAATTAACTTTACGAGTAATAGCAACTTTCTTTTTGTGCCTCTTTCATAGTTACTATTACTTATATTTCAATAACACTTAAGTAAAAGTAATAGTAATTTTGTATTTCCATAAATATGAATATTAACTTACTCTATAATTCATACTTCAGATATCAACAGAATGAATTGAATTGGCTAAGAGCGATCATAAACAGGCAGAAAGCTAAAATTCAAGAGCTTAACGAAGGGAAGAAAATGTTAGCCATCGAATTGGCGCAACTCAAAGATGCAATGTTTGTTTACGGAAATTTTCTTCCCATTCAACTTTTTCCTTTGCTTTCCTCGCATTCACTTTATCATATCCATTAATCATGAGAAAATTATTAATTTTTCAAAAATAATTCAATTTAATTTTTTTAAGTTTGAAATAAAAATTTTCTCTGCATGACGTTTAGGTTGAAAAAAAAAGGCAAAAAATTTAACTCTTAAAATTTCAGCTTAACTTTTAACTTTTCTTCTTCCTCTCTCTCTCTCTCTCTCTCTTTATCTTTCTTTCTATCATATTTTTAAGAATGATAAAATTAAAAGATTAATTATTTGTTTGTCTTCTTTTACTTACTTTGTTTTCTTTCTTTTACTTACTTTGCTGAAAATACTAAATGAATTTTTCGAAATGTCACAACGACAAATTTAACAACCGAACAAAAATTTTCGCTGGCAAATCGAAATAAATTCTTGAACAGTGAAGTGATCCGATTGTTGAAACGCTGTGCTTCACAACAAAAACAAACTTTTCAATTGAAGCAGTAAGTTGCAATTCCATGATTTCTTCTGCTTTTAAATTACTCGAAATTACATTTTAATATAAGTTTGTATCAGTAATAGTAAAAGTCGTGAAATAACTATTTGCCTTAAACCAATTACATACTTCACTTTGAAACTTAATTAATCTTTTAAATAACTAATAACTTTAAATACTTTTGAATAACTAATAACTAATAACTTTACTCTAAAATCAGCATTACTTTGTAATAAATTAAGCTCTATATTAAATACCAGTATATTAGTATAGTAATTCTATCATTATTGAAGGTTGCATACTTACTTAAAAATACTTCAAATAATTGAAGTATTTCAAAATTAAAATTGCTAATTTAATACTATTCATCAAA
The DNA here is from genome assembly GCA_013365365.1 of Cruorifilaria tuberocauda. Classification (NCBI taxonomy): domain Eukaryota; kingdom Metazoa; phylum Nematoda; class Chromadorea; order Rhabditida; family Onchocercidae; genus Cruorifilaria; species Cruorifilaria tuberocauda. The sequence goes on from JABVXU010000240.1 coordinate 29,137, forward strand.
TTTTTACTAATGAAAGTTAATCTATTAAGATTACTCAATTAACCCCAAATTTAATAGATTTTTTTTTGAATTTAAATTTCAATTCAAAAAATTCTCATCTTTAGATTTAACGAAAAGTTAATGGAAGATTTGAATAATTTTAAACGAGAATATGTATTTTTGCTACAAAGTTGTATTAAAATTCCACTTGATGAGCAACAATCTGTCGATGTACTTCAAGTTAAATTACTCGGTAGCCAGATTGTAAGTTTCAATCAATTATTTGTAGAGTTTCAATAATGATAATGGAAATATTTACCTATTTAATTTTTACCTATTTATCATCTATTTATAAATTCAGAGTAATATTTCTCTTTTTTCTAATGATACTTTCTTACTTGTGAAATAAGTAAATATCAAAAATATTTCTTATCATTCATTATCACTCTGATAACTTTATATTTTTCTCATAGCATAAGAAACGTGTGATAAGCTTATTGAATGAAGCGCGAGCAATTGATCCAACATTACCAACTTTTGAAAGGTATTCTTTTATTGTCATACAATAATTCGTTTTTTAATTTAATAAAAATATTTTTTTTGAAATTTTAAAATTTAAAATTATTATTACTATTATTAGAATTCATTTCAATAAATTGTAATATTTTTAAAAAATTTTAAAACAATTTATAAATTTAATTTGCTATGAATTGTTGTTTTCTTTTTTTTCTCTTTCTTTCTTATCTATTCCTTTATTATACTTATCACCTTATCACTTTATATTCTCATTTTGTTCCTTAAAGTTTAACAATATTTGGAAATTATTTGGATATCTTTGGATTTCAACGATCATTCGATGATGAAGAATTAGCATTGCACTATATTTGCACACAATTGCATGCACTCTATTTGGAGTGCACACCTGCACAGTTGCAACATCGAATTACATGGAAACGATACTTGCATGATTGCAATTATCAACTTTGTAATCGGGTAAAGTTTGATTATTTGATCAATATAGCATTGAGAGGAAATTAATCGGTGATAATTTGTGATAGTAGGATCAGGAAGTAATCGATAAAATAAATGACCATTTGGTGATAAAATTGAAAAGTCATTGATATGATTATATTGAGTCATATTTTATAATTTACCTAATTACTTAGGTAAATTTAGGTGAATTGTAGAATATGACCCGAATAGAAGCGAGTTTTTAGCATTAATATTATATAAAAGTGATAATACTAGGTGTCATATATTAGCTCCACAAAATGTGAAACCTGGTGATCTTGTGGTATCAGGTTGAGTGGTTTGAGCACACCAGACCTTATTAACTTCTAAGTTAATTGAGAAAATTCTGTACCTGTGAAACCTGGTGGTCTTGTGATATCAGGTTGAGTGGTTTGAGCACTCCAGACTTTATTAACTTCTAAATTAACTGGAAAAATTCTAAAAGTACCAATCTCTCTAAGTGATTTATCATCTTGAAAGTAATGTCTATACATTAAGTAAATTGTTAGGAAAAAAATTAGTGAAATTATCATATCACTAGTGATAATATTCAGAAATGATAAATTAATAAGAGCTAAGAATAAGCATTCATCAAAAAAAAAACAATTAATTGGCATGAAAAAGTTAAAAAGGATTTAGAGAAATTTCATATGAATATGAAATTTGAAATTTTCGAATTTTCCTTTGAAACAAGTTAAAAGGATGTTAGAGTGAGGTACGTATGCTTGTCCGAATTGGTATTCCGGCTGATCTAAGACCGACCATTTGGAAATTACTCATTCATCAACAAGTTGCTGATATTAAGAAAAAATTTGGCAAATATTATTTCCGTGATTTATGCAGTACACGTGGATCACTTGATGAAACAGAGGTAGGTTCATTCTTTAATTTTTGGTTTTATGCAAATTTCATTTCCGTTCATTTCGATTTAATACTTTCTTTTACTTTATTCTTATGATATATTTCAGACTTTCTTCTACTTTAATTACTATTATTACTTATACATTTTTCGTATAACTTATCGAAATTCTTTAATTCATTTTTAAAATTTACCTTAATATTCGTTTTTTTTCTTGATTTAATAATAAATATTTAGGTATTAATTTAATTGAATTTATATGAATTTTTTTTTCTGCTCAAAATTAATGCAAAATTTAATTTCTATTTATAATTTATTTTTCTACAAATTGAATTCCAGTACAGAGATAATCATCAAAAACAAATAACGCTAGATTTACTACGTACGTTACCTGGAAATATATATTTCATGTCACCAACGTGTAAAGGGGTTCGTTTTCAATCGATTAAGTCATTCTTTTTCAAAAAATTAAATTAATTCATTTTTTTTTTTTGGAAATTCATTTCGCCACTGTAATAAATAAATGAAATGATGGATTATATTTCCATCGCATTTCTTTTCATATTCATTTATCTAAGCTAAAATAGAATATTGAATGCTAAATTTAAAATCTAAATGAGGTTTCGATCGTGTTACTTTCATTTTTATTTTAACCTTATATACTATAAAAGTTTCAGATTAATTTTCTTATACACTTCTAAATGTCAGTCTTGACAATTTGTAGATTCAACAGCTAGAACAGGTACTCCGTGCTTTCTGTTTCCATAATCCGGTAATCGGATATTGTCAAGGAATGAATTTCATTGCTGGAACAGCAATGCTCTTCCTCGGTATTGAAGATACATTTTGGTTTTTGGTTGCAGTTACTGAAAGATATTTCGATAAGTCATATTTCGATTATGCATTAACCGGAGCACAGGCTGATCAGGTATCCGTTCCGTTCTAAGCTTTGAAAAGATGAGTTCCGATAAGTCATATTTCGATTACGCATTAACCGGAGCACAAGCTGATCAGGTATCCGTTCTAAGCTTTGAAAAGATGAGTTCCGATAAGTCATATTTCGATTATGCATTAACCGGAGCACAAGCTGATCAGGTATCCGTTCCGTTCTAAGATTTGAAAAGATGAGTTCCGATAAGTCATATTTCGATTATGCATTAACCGGAGCACAAGCTGATCAGGTATCCGTTCTAAGCTTCGATTTTGATTTTGAAATGGGATGATCGAATTCATCAAACAATAAATATCCCATTGTTTGAAATATGGAAAATTCAGGAAACATCCGTTAAAATCGTTAAATAAATATTTCCATCAATAATAAGGTAAAGTAAATAAATAAATAATTGCAGGAGGTACTAAAAGAATTGGTAACAAGGAGATTACCTCGATTAGCTGCACATTTAGATCAATATGGTATTGATTTAGCTACGGTAACACTAAATTGGTTCCTAGCAATATTTTATGATGCTGTACCTTTTCAGGTATTTCATTACTTGTAAAAATTTTCTCAAATGAAATTTTAATTAATTAATTAATTATGCATAGAAATATATATTTTTTTCATCGTTTCTAAAATAAAAACAAAAGTTATTCAATATGCTTTTCTGTTTTTCTTTAAACTTCGATTAATTAAAGCCTAAATGTTTTGCTGTTTTGTAAATTAAAAAAAAAAAATTAAAAATTAAATCATTTCATTAAAACATATATGCTGGAAAATTTTGCAATGGTTAGATATGTGATAAGTTGGAACAAAATGATACGATTACTTCCCCGAAGCAAAATCAAATTATAAATTAATTCATATGCAAATTTATGATCCGCTTTAACAACCATGCATGAAATCACTCCGGGAATTTGCAACAAGATATGAAAATATTACATATGTACAGGAAAGTTTCCGGTTTTCCAAAATGATTCATTTACATATCAAAATTAAGCAACGAACAAACGTACACACACACACACACACACACACACACACACACACATACAGGCAAATACTCACTCCACCCCCACCCCCCCAAATTCATTTCAAATTTATCCAAATCATTCCCGATGAAAAAGGTCTCCAATACTGATGTCAAATATTTGTTATACTTACTACTTTCCCGATAAACATTTCATAGTTGAAATTGTCATTGATACAATTTCCTCCGATATTAGCCAATGTTTTTTTTTTTTTTTTACTCTAACAATTTCTATTTACTTCTATTCATTTATTTTACGTGACCTAATTTTACTCATATTTTCTTCCATACGTGACCTAATTTTACTCATATTTTCTTCCATACGTGACCTAATTTTATTCATATTTTCTTCCATACGTGACCTTTAACTTAGTGAAAAACAAATACGATACAATAACAATATATATTTTGCTGTAATTCGACTATTTCCTATCAAAATGATAAAAATTTTTTCCCCGTTGAAATGTTAAGCCATAAGCCCGTAAATGCACTATGTTGCTAATTATGTGCATTTGGGAATTAGCAGCACGGCGCATTTGCGCGCAATCTGGCTAGGCCTATTAATATACTCTACTACTAGCCTATTACTATATACTACTACTATTTAATCTCTACAATTACCTATTTAAAAAAATGAAGTTTCAATTTAAAAAGAAAAACAAAAAGAATGAGTAATTAATTAATTATCTTTTGCTTCTTTTGTTTTTTTTTTTTTATAGACAATGATTCGAATTTGGGATTGTTTCCTTCTGGATGGTACAAAAGTGCTCTTTCGATTTGCGCTTGCAATTCTATCCATTCATGAGAAGGAAGTACTTCAACGAAGTGATACCATATCAGTTATCAAAATTCTCAAAGCATCTGTTCGTCTAACATATGATTATGAAGGACTATTAAATGTTAGTAGTATGAATAAAGTTTAAAGAAATAAACTTCCTGATATCGGTTATCAATAAATAATTAAATATCAAAATGAGCAATCCTAAAATACTTTATCATTCTCGACAATAAAAAAAAATTTATTTCCTGTCTTTTAATTTATATTAAATGCGTATTAAATTAAATTCATATTCATATTAAATATCCGCTAAATAAAGTTAAGTGCGAAAGTATATAAGTATATGGGTATAAAAGTATAAAAATATATAAGTATAAAAGTTATATTGAGTTATATTAGGTATTAAGTTATATTAAGTATATGAGTATTAAAAAGAAAATAAACAATTCAAAGTATATAAGTATGAAAGTTATATTAGGTATTAAGTTATATTAAGTATATGAGTATAAAAAAAATAAACAATTAAAACCATATAAGTATGAAAGTTATATTAGGTATTAAGTTATGTTAAGTGCACAAGTATAAAAAAGAAATAAACAATTCGAAGTATATAAGTATGAAAGTTATATTAGGTATTAAGTTATATTAAGTATATGAGTATTAAAAAGAAAATAAACAATTGAAAGTATATAAGTATGAAAGTTATATTAGGTATTAAGTTATGTTAAGTGCACAAGTATAAAAAAGAAAATAAACAATTCGAAGTATATAAGTATGAAAGTTATATTAGGTATTAAGTTATATTAAGTATATGAGTATAAAAGAGAAAGTAAAAAATTAAAATTATCTAAGTACCACTAATTTATTCACACAAAAAAAAAAGATTCAATATTGAATATAATATATTGAAAATGAGGAAAAGGAAAATTCTAAAAATTCTAGTTGGCATTCGACAGTATCCATCCGTTTCCTTCACGTACTGAAATTGAACATAAACAAAAATGGTACTTAAATTTACTACGAGAACGATTAAGTCGCAAAGAACAATTACGAAAAGTATTCACATCGTTATCATTGGTAACTCTTCTTATCATTCCTACAAATATTTGATTAGACGAAAAATTGAATGATAAAATGATTAGAAAAGTTTTACGTTTAAGTTTCACTTATGCGCTATTAGTTTAAGTTAAAATTATACTATCGCATGAAATTAGCTTAAAGTTAAAATCAAAGTTTTATTTCTTCTATAATTCATAATAATTTATAAATCTATTTTAATTTACAAATCAGAGTCATTAGAAATGTGAAATTTCAAAAGGATAAATTTTAAAATATTTTAATTAATTTCATTGCTCACTTGAAAAATATCATTCATTGTTGAAGAAAATTTCAGGCTATAATGGTAATTATAAGTATGAGTAATTTTAGTAATTACAAAATTATAATAACTGTCAAGTAAGTAAATAAACAAATAAACAAATGAGTCAAATGCATTAAATCAATAGTTAATCATTGAATATAAACAATTAGATAGGTAAATAGAATCAAGGTATGAATGGAGGAGTATAATCGTATATTGTTGTTACCAGGAAAGATCTCGATTTCCAACAATCGAAGTTGTAACATTTAGCGTGGATCAGGAAGGTACAGGTTACATTTGTGCAGGTCATCAAACGAAAGGTATTATTGTTCGTTTTAGTCTTACAAGTAAAATTTCAACCTTGGATAAACTTGATACTGAAGTAAGTTAAATTTTTCATAATTAATTAATGTTATCTATGATAGAATATTGATTATATTTTCTTAACTAATTGCAAAGATATTATCGAAAATTAGCATAAGCTTTGGAAATTTGCATAATTGCTTGACAACAATAGTTGAAATTAAATAAATTAAAATTAATGGAAATTTTTGATTAAATTTTATTCTAAAGAAAAAAGGATGAAATGTGAGAGTAGAAGAATGGAAATTTATTCATCTCTTAGTAGAATTTAATTAAAGATAATCTCATCCATGCTAAAGGTAAACTTTAAATTAACCAAATTAGCTAAATTAAATTAAATTTTAAATTAACTAAAGTATAATTTTAGTTCGATTGTAAAATTCTTTCCATGGCACTAAGAGATGGTGAAATTGCATATATTGCGCTATTGTCTCGTTATATAGTCGCATTACATATTAAGAAGATAAAAAGGTATTACTTTATAATTTAATTAGTAACTGTTTAGTTTAAATTTACCATACCTTTGTAATTTGACAGTACTTTACTTTATTAATAATTTAATTTACTTATTTACCATATTTTTGTAATTTGACAGTACTTTACTTTATTAATAATTTAATTTACTTATTTACCATACCTTTGTAATTTGACATTACTCTATTATTAATTTAATTTAACAAATATATTTTTCCTAATCAAAGAATAACTTATTTTATATTGTACTGTATACAAAAATTATGCTAATTAGTTTTACAGTGAAATATTGTGGGAGTTAAAAATACCTGATATTGCACTTAAATTATTATACAAAGATGAACTTTTGTATGCTGCACTTGCCAACGGTGTACTTATCATTTTTGAGGTATACTCTAAGTTTACTTATTAACAATTTCTTTTTTCATAAGTTTTACTATCAGAAAATTATGCATTGATAAATTATGAAGGCATGAAAATTACAACTGAATCAACATGAAGTTCGAATTTATATGCGAGAAGAAAAGTAATTAAGAAACTAGAAGCGCAAAGTTCAAAATTAATATATTATTTACTTTATTATATTATTTTAATATTACTTTATACTTTATTTACTTTATTTATAAGGTGATAATTATTGGCTAGCAAAATTATTTTGTAATTTGTATGATTCCCACTCCATTTTATCAATGATCATAAAATCATGCAATCAGTTTAGAATAATTGGATAGCTTTACTTGTTAGCATCAGTTATGAAAAAGTAAAGTAATAGAGAAAGATGAAACATTTGAAGTAATGAAATTTTGCTTGCTGAATTTTTACTTTTCAACTGCAAACAATAAGTTATGTTGAAAGTCATAAGTAATATTCATTGGAAAATTTATCAATACTGTTATCACAGTGCTAAATTCATCAATTATTCGTAATTTCCTTCGATCAGTTAATGAATAATTTTAAGAAATCTCAAAAAGCTTTGAGAGTATATTAATGCTAAAGTATTTTTTGCCTATTTGACTAAATTGAATTTGTAAGAGAGCCCAATGATCTGATAAGTATGATACTGAGGACTGAGCAATGAGCAAAGATGACTGAGCAATTTTCAACGTACAGCAGTTAAAACTTTAATCCATTTTTTTCATTTTTCCAAAAAATTTCAAAAGTTTTCATTATCTTTACAGTATATTACAAAGTTTTGAATGTGCCTATGAGCCATAAATACGATTAAAGTTAGAATTAAAAATTAGTCAAATATATATTTTGTCTGCAACATATAAATTATAAAGGTTAAATAAATTTCCTCCATGTCATTCAATTATTCGGCGCTTAATTCATTTCGAGAATTTTGCTTCGCATGATTATTAACTAATTAGCCTCATCTAGAACAAAAGAAAGTAAAGCGTTCACTGATAAAAAAAAATCACCGTATCATGATTCGGATTGATAACATTGATAACAATAGAATCTCATGATCACCAATAATTAATCATAAAAATATTTAATTAATTTTTCAAAGAAAGAAATTTCTGAAATGAATATTTTTAGGATTCATAATATTGTATACGCTATTTGAATAAGTTGTAATCTGAATTGTTTCTGAATTAATTTAGTTTATTACTTTCTGTTCTGAATTGTAGAATGTAAATGAAATCATACCGAACGTTATCGAAATGCTTAATTTACCGATCAGTACAGCTCCAATTACAGAAATGAGCATTGTCGATGATACATTATGGCTTGCAACTGCATGCAAAGTAACAATCATTTGTACCAAGTAAGCTTAAGTAAACAAATTACTGTAATAGTCTTTTTTGCATATATTAACGGACAATATTCAAGTATTCCGGTTAATTCCAAAGCCTTCGTCAACAATGCATGAATATCGGATCCGTATGTTTTACTTAACAAATAAGCCAAAGAAGATTTTCTGTTGTTAGTACATTTAGACAATGAATGCACTAACAATAATAATAGTGAACAAATAAGTTTTGACATTCTAAAATTTCATCAAAATCATAAAATACGAGAATAACTTACAATAAGTCATACTGTATTAATTAAATGCCGTAAAATCCTTATTTTACATATATTCTGCAACATTTGCACTTCTCATTAGTTAGAGTCATAATTAATTAATTAATTAATTAACTAGATTAATTAGCTTGCGAAATATTATTATTTCTTAAAATTAAAGATCGCTAACAACACTTCGGAAAATTTACGTTGCATCATCAGTATCGGCTCATGGATCACCGATGTTTGAGAAAATTCGCTGTATGTGTCCTTCGTCGTACGGAGTTTGGATTGCGACGGCGCATTCGCAAGTGTTACAACTTTGGAAGGATGACGAATGCATTCTAATTTTAGATTTAGGAAAAGAGCAGTACAATAAGTTCGTCTAAGAAATTTATTAAATTAATTTTGAAATAAAAATTCAACATTCCTTCGTTGTCCTTTCAATTGAAATTGAAATCTTTTGCATATTGTAAAATCTTAAAATTTCTTTTCAATATTCTTTCAAATGTATGAGTTGGTGTGATTCATGGATAAGTTATTTATTATTTCACAGCAAAAGAAATTAATTAAAATAATTTGAAATAATTAAAATTTCATTAATTTTATTACTTTCTATTAAATGAATCGTATTTTCCATCAAGAAAAATTAATATCATGAAAATTTAACATCACGAATTTAATACCAAAAAAGAAAAATGAAAAAAAAAATAATATCAAGAATAATTAATATCAAAGATGTGAATAGATCGAAATTATTTAATTAAAATTTAATCATCCTGTGAATTTTTAATGCAAATGGAAAAATTTCAATCTTATACTTGCTTGCTAGATGCTAGATGAATTTTGAAATTTCAAAATGAAAGATAAAAAAGAATGAAAAGTAAAAGTTTAGAATTTTTATAGTGCACCTCAACGACCCACTGAAATAACATCGGTGATGTGTGTTCGAAAACAGGTATGGATTGGTACCGTTGATGGATACCTGTTGATATACCAAATCATTCAACAACAACAACAATTGTATGAGCAAACAACAGCCAATACAATAAGCTTTTCTAATGGATTATCGAAGTTTGTTAGCTATTACTTTAACTCTAAACATTCTGTCATAAACTTTGCTAATATATACAGGTATATCTTATTCATTTTCATCAGGATTACTTTTAGAATGATTCATGTGTATAAGCTCTTTTTCAAATTAGGAACTCTTGTTACTCTTATGTTGAAGCCACCTTTATCATTTTTATCACTGCACAAATTAAAAGTTAAATTCGGTTGTCATGAAATTAAATTACTTCATGGACAATTTTATTTGCGGAACTATTTGACAGAAAAGTTCCTCGTTTTATTTGAGTTGGAAAACAATCGAAGGTAAATTTTTATTGATGAGATGGAGTTAGAGCAACGAAGCATGCATGAATGTCGAATACTTTTCTTTTTACAAGTTAAGGTAAATATGATAATTTAGTAATTTGATAAGTTATCAAAAAATTAGTAAATAATGACAGTCATAAGATTGAAATTTATATCATGAGAAACGTAATTGAATTAAAAACAAAGTTACTGTACGATGGAAGTGAGATACGGTAATTATAAACAATAAAAAGAATTTTAGCACAATTATCTGATTTGATTTAAAATAATTTCAAGTTTTAAAATTTTAAATTTTCGGTTTTTCCGGAAATCGTCATTATTCATTCCGTAATCGCAATGAATACATAAACCTATCACTATTTGAAATATATTCAAAAAATTTATTGCGGAATAAATTGGAAAAAAAATTGCATCTAATTAATGGAATCATGGAAATTTTCATTTTTCCAAGTTTTACTAAACTTTCAAATGAGTAATTTGTATGAAATGAAAAAGTAAACAATAAAAAATTTCAAGGTTTAATACCAATTGTATATCACAAATCGAGAAAGCAACTCGTCCTGTAATGTTTCTTCCAACCGAAAGTGAAGTACGGTACGATGAATCAGTAAGCGGAAATGCTCATCGTTTCTCAACCAGTATTCCACATAAAACATCTGTTAGAATTGATCAAAATTCCCGAAGATATAGCGGTAAGTATTAGCATCAATCAATCAATAATCAATCAATAGCATCATTTGATATAAGTAATATCGAAGAAAGTATTATTTGATATAAATAGTATCGAAGAAAGAAATTGAACTTTAATTTTCTTAGCTAAATCAATCAATCAATTAATAGTATCATTTGATATAAATAATATCGAAGAAAGAAATTGAACTTTTTGTTAACTAAATCAATCAATCAATCAATATAGTATCATTTAATATAAATAATATCGAAGAAAGAAATTAAACCTTAATTTTGTTAATCAAACTTGCTACTTAATGTTAAAAACTTTTTTTAATAAAGTAAGTTCAGTGCATAATTTACAAAAGTTAAAAAAATGCAGTTTTTCGGAAAAACTTTGAAGAGTCAACGCTGTCGATATCGATGCCGTCAGATATGAGAGAACTGAAATCATATGCAATTGATCAGAAGTAATCTTAATTATTATTTCTATTAAAGTTAATTTGTATTAAAATACTTTATAGCGTTGAATTTGACCAATAAATGTAAAAGTTAAATGATTGAATTTTTGTAGCAATTCTAAAATATTTGAATTAATTAAACATTGAAATGATTAAACTACTTGATAATAAACAAGAAATAATAAACAAGTAAATAATAAACGGGAAATAATAAACAACAATAATAAACAAGTAAACATATAAGTAAACAATAAGTAAACAAGAAGTAAAAGTTGCATAATTTGGGCTTTCTTCAACTTTAGACCGATAACAACGATAGATTCATCCTTGAATTCTTCGTCAGATTCAATTTACAACGAGCCTCTTTCAAAAGGTACTTTATTATTAAATTTAAATCTTCCGGTTTTCCGTTTCCTTTTCCGTTTTTTCGATTTCTCAGAGTAAATTTGCAAATTTGCATAAAATTCTATTCATCCATTCATTACTATTTTATCCTCCCAATGCTAATTCTACTCTAACTTACTTCCATTTTTCGCTAACATCTCATTAATACTTTCGAGAAACTTCGACAATAACTTTTAATTAAAGTTGTAATTTTCAAGCCAGTTTTCTTTTCAGTATCTTTCATACAACAATCCTAAATTTCTTTATAAATAATTTAGTACTATTTCTATTACTTCTATTATTGATCGCTTTCTTCCATTTTGTATACTTTTAGGTTTCAGTGAAAATATCAAAATGTAAATAAATTTTAGTTCCGATACGAAAACGATCAGCATTCCTTCAATCATCCATTGATCAGAAGGTAACTGCGAAACATCGATGGACAATGAACAGCAGTAAAAGTAAAGATTTAAATGTCGGATTAGCGTCACCATCGATTTCACATCATTCCGTTGAATTTGACAAGTTATCTGAACTTTATTCAGAGGAAGGTAAGTGTAACTTTACTTATTATTCTTTCTCTTCAAATTAATTTCATAATTTTTGTAGATATGAAAGTATATAATTTCATTTCAAATATAATATAATTATATCAGGTGTAATCTATTGTCTTTACGTAATTTAATTTGTAATTATTATTATCATTTGCAAATATCATTGACATTATCATTATCAATTATCATTATTCAATTATCAATTATCAATTATCAATTATCATTATCATTATCAGTTATCAATTATCAATTATCATTATCATTATCAATTATCACTATCATTTGCAATTATCCTTTTGACATATTTATAAAACTGACAGTAACCAAAATTTCGATTTCGTCATTTTACAAATTTCATAAATTTAATTACAAAAATTCAGCAAATATTTCCCAATGACTAAGTTCGTAGTTCATAGTTCATAGTTCATAGCTATTTACCTCTAGTCTATTAAAGGATATCATTGAATAATTTAGTTCTGGGAGAAATAAAAAAACATATTGACCACATAAACTGTTTCATTTTTATAATTAAATCAGTTCGTTTTATTTTAAGGTGAAAAATCCATAGATAGCATTAAAATTATGAATAATTCGAATTTAAATGACAAGTTATCTGAACTTTAATCGAAGGAAGGTAATCAAAATTTAATTAGAATTACTTTGTTCAAAATAGTTAACACTTAGGTGTCGTTAAGGTTAATAGAAAATAATTATTAATCAAACAAAGATAATAATTAAGAGTAATGATTTATTCTGTTTTATAAACAGGTTTCTAGTGTTAGTATTAGTTTTAAATGTTTATTTTAGGTCATAAAAAGAGAAAAACAAAGAAGCGAACAAATCTACATAAAATATCAGCTCCAGCAGATATGAGAGGAAACTTTTCCAATGAAATATTTAAGCTTAGAAGAAAAGATTTGGAATTCGATGAATTCATTCAACGAAAACAGTCTAATTCATCTGAAAGTCTCTTTTAAATTATTAATTCCTATTACATTGCTAATTTCATTTAATGTAATTTATTAGTTTATGCAATAGAATAATTAAATCTTTGATTGCTAATCGAATTAGGATGTATAATTTTAACCTTTAACCTTATTCTCATAATCTAATCCTATATCATCTATTCGCCAGTGCTTTATAAATTATATTTATCTTTTCATATTTAATTAAAATTTTGGCAGAAGTAAGATTATTGAAAAAATATTACATCGAATTATTTTACAGATTGTAATAAGCACGGGAAAGTGCATGAAAAGGCTGAAAATTGGAGGTATATAAGTAAACTATTATTTACTTATAGTTACTTTTAGATTTTCGAAACTTATTCAATAATTATATTAATAATGATTATTTACTTTTAAGGTCAAAGATTGCTTTGGTACTTGAAATGAAGCTAAAAATATCAGATAAACAAGTCAGCTGCAGTTCCTATACTAAGTAACAACTATTTTCTTTATTATTTTCAAATCTGTTTTTAAAGTAATACTCTATCGGCTTCACTTATTGTATCTTACTTCACTACTACTTCTAATTATTATAATTAGAGAATTGTGAAGTTCATCCAGTTTAGATTGTTTAGAAAGTTGGAAACATTAGATTATTTTGTAAGCAAATAAAATTAAAGGTCAAAGGTAACTGAAGAAAAGTAAAAAGAGCAGTATTATAATCAAACTTTTATGTGATCAAGTGATTTCGATGAAATGAAACTTATGTGATCATGATTTATAAAGTTTAAAATGATTTGTAAATCTTTTAATTACAACCTAATAATTAGCCAATATCATTGTTAGTTGTAAATCAATGAGAAAAGTAATTGGGATAGGTTTACTTCGTTTCATTCAAATTTTTGATAATTTTATCAGGATTGGTGAGGAAACCGTGGTGGTGACATGTGCGGGTGAATACGGTGATACGGAATCAATCCTGAAATGGACTATCGATCGTAAGGTTCGAATATTTTCGAGTATTTTGAAAATCGTCAAATCAATAAAATTTAATTATTGTTAAATGAATGGTAATTATTGTATTTTAAAATTAATGAATATTTAAATGCGTATTTTGTTGATCTTAAGATTTTAAATTGATTTTAATTTTTATTGATTTTATTGATTTTAAATTAGCAAAAATACATAATTATGATAAGCCAAATAGCTAATTAACAATATATGCAAATGCGAAGATTTGATAGTTTTCAATTTTTCCAAATATATTTTAATAAATTAAAAAGTTAAATTGATTTCTGATCGGTTAACAATGTACGTTTTGACTTACTCTATTTGTTACTGCCAGAAGTTAAGCAAATATATGCTTAAGCTCAGTTAATACTATGATAATTAACACCTTGGAAAACTGAAATAGTATAAGTGTCTGTAAATTAATAGTACACAAATAGTTCATTTAACTCTTACTCATTTAACTTTACTCGAGCCCTAGATTGCGAGCCATATATGAGCCAATACTGTTTTTTGTGAATTATTTTCGAATAACGCCTTATTCTTAAATAACGATTGCTTTAATTGTTAATATTAATATTAAGCATTTTTTCAGTCATTTTAGCGATATTCTAAAAAGTAAATTTACTTTTACTTTATTTTTCACTCTCACTTTTACTTCATTTGCAATCTAGTTTCTACTTTTACTGATATGAAAAAGTGCTAATACATACTTTTCTACGTTGTAATTTTAATTCTTATTATTTAATTTAATACTTTTAATCGATATGAAACAAATTGTAAACTAACTTGTAGATGGAGGATGGACGAGAATTATGGGTGAACGATCCGATCGTTGATGAATCTAATTGGGATGCTAAAAGGTTTCGAATGATTTCTGATGTATCGTTCAGGCGCTAATTGTTCACTTATGCGCTTTTGTTTTGTGTTGCAAAAGAGAAAGTAAAGTATAAATGTTATTCAAATTAGATTTCAGTTCACTCTTCAATTCTAATTTAAATTTTAGCAGAATGCAATGCTATTAACGATTACCTCTTTATTCAAAAGAATACTCAACTTTCTTTTTCTTTTTGATGGAAATCTGAAATTTGTTTAAACAGTAATTTCAGGTGAAGTCTATTTGGCCAAAAATAGTCATTCCTAATTTAATTGTATCAGGCATTCCACTGATAAGCTTAGGACTAAAACAATTCGTTGTATTAAAGTTAATTATAATAAAGTGAAAAAAACTTATAATGCAATTGTATTGTTCCCATTTCAGCAATTTATTCAGGTTACCTTCAATTTAAATTGTGGAAATTTGGTTTTTTATTTTTACCTGTTTCAACTGATTACAATTAATGCCTCTGCTAATCAGTTGAGATTTTGATAAAGTCAGTTGAATATCCCATAAAAACTCAAAGTTCAAAGTTCATCTTTAAACTGATAAAAACACGGGTCAATGATGAAAGCACTCGGGTTTTATTTCTTATCAAAACATGAAATACAAAATGCAAATGAGAAAGACAAAATTTAATGAAAGACTTCATTTGAAGATATTTTATGGATAATTCTTTTTAATTCTTGCTGATATTTCATTAGGTCTTAAAAAGATCATTAAAAAGACTAATTAACCTGAAAGTTGTAATTTTCCTAATAAGATATAAAAATAAAGTAATAATAGACTTTCCTAATAACCTAATATCATAAATTAACTTAAACAACAGTACTTCTTTTTCCGTCAAGAACGAATAATTTGATCATTTACTTTCCTTCTTTTTAAAATAGCTCAGATTTTGAGTGGAAATTTATAAGAGAAAAAAAGAATTATCCATAAGTAATCCCCAAGGCTCATTTTACCTTTTCTGCTAATTAAATTTTTCATTAATCAAAAATTCCTCTTCCTCAGAATAAAATTTGCGTAATTTACTATCAATTCACAATTGCGTAGCTAAATTTAAATCATGAAAAGCAATCAATCATTGGATTAAATGAAAATTAGGTAAATGAGCTTGAGCAAAAAATCCCAGACTGATGACGAAAGCACTAATCATTGAAAGCATTGAAAGCATTGAAATGCATCATTCGTATTATTATTTTTTTTTCATTCACTAAAAATTCCATTAAATTTCATTTCTTTTTTAAGAAGCAATGTTTAAGTCTTAGACTGAAAATCTCATAGAATTCAAAAATTGGATGATTTCATTTCAAAAAAAAAATAAAAGTAAAAGAAATGAAAGCACTCTGTAGATAATTGCTAAGTAAATGCTAAGAGTTAAATTTCAAATTTCAGTCATTTCAAAATCCATTCATTCATAAATTTCAAGCGATGAATCATCTAAATTTGAAAGACTTATTGAAATTGTATTATTATCTTTTTCTAACAAAACATTGAAAAATTTGAATCATCCATTCGCAGTTTCTTTTTCGCGTTATTTTTGCAGTTGTCTGCGACGCAATTCGCAAGGAATGAAGCAATCTACAAAAAGTAAAATATATTTTGTCCATAAAAATTTCAATTAACCTTTCGAATTAAAGATAATACAGTTAATTAATCAATATTAAGTAATCAATTTTAATCTTCGAACTTGAAAATAATGCGAAAAAAGAAGTACTTTTAAGAAAAGAAAAAACAAAAGTAAAGAAATATTTGTAGTGTGTGTGTGCTAAATTAAAGTAATTTCACCACTACTTACTTAAACTTTCTGAATATTAGTAGTTTTAAAGTGTGAATAAACCAGCAATTAAAAATACTTTAAAAATATTTATTTTTGATTTATCTGACCTTTTATCTCTTTCAATTTAATTTATTATTTAAATGCTTTGGATTAACTTTTCACAAGACTTACCCGATCTCTTATATTCTAATTAGTCCATGGAATTAGTAAGATTTCAAATAATCCGAACTGTTCCGATATCGGATTTCATTCTTCGTTCTTATTTGGAACCGATTCCGCTCCATACCTTCACAAAATCATTTTCATTCACGTAATTACTCACGTCTTAAACGTAAGAAAAAATTTAGTTTTCTAGCATATTAGGCTAACTGAAAATAATTTCAATATGAATTTAGATATGAATATCAATAATTTCAATATATTTCATGTGATAAAATTTAAATCAAAATTTCGACTTCTTTTAAATATGCAAATTTTTATAATTAAAAAATTATTTTTCAATATATAATGAGCATTTTTCAAAAAAATCAATAAATTAAAGGTAAGAAAGAAATTATAAATATAAATTATTCATTATATCTTTTTAAATAATCACAAAAATTATTTCCAATTAATTAATACAAAAATTGCAAACGAATGAGTAAGTAAGAAATATTACTCATTCCAGATTTGATAAACAGAAAAAGATCAATCGATCGATTAATCTGTGATCCATTGATTGATTGATTCATTTGTTGGATGATTTGATGAAACGGTTTTTAGAACTGTTGAGCAGACAACTAAATTTTATCCATTTCAAACCGTTTTTATATGCCTTCAAGTCAATTGCGCCCATTCCGAATTGGTCGATGATCCGCAAAGTACACGTTAGAACGGCGATGACGTCTTTCGATCGAGCAATCCGGATGTAATTTCATTTCGTTCTCTTCTCGTAATTTTCAATTATGTACTTTTTCTCCTTACTTTTTTTCTTTTCCATTAAAATTTAATTTCTCGTCGAATTCTGCTTCGCATAATTTATGTTATTGTAATAGCAATTATCATCATTACTACGTCATTGTTATAATCACTGATAAATTGTAAGCTTAAATTGTAAGCTTATTATTTTACTCAATAATTATTGTTAATGTTTATGTAATTTTATTTATTTTTACAATAATCAAATAACAGTAATAGTTGTTTGTTGCTGTTGTTATTGACATAGCAACTGTTGCTTATTGTTTCATCAAGTAATTTATCGATAAACAAAACTGTTACCGTCGGTTGAACTCTGATCATTTACAATGATTCATTTCTTTATTTTCCATCACATTTATTTTTTTTTGCTGACTAAATATAACATTGAACTTTTTACTCAAACTTTATTTCCAGTAATATACCCAGTGAAAGTACACTCTTTTAAACTATTTAATTTCAAAGAGTATAGAAACATTTATTCAAACTTTACTTCCGTGTCTTGCGTGTAACATACTCAGTGAAAGTACACTCTTTTAAACTACTTAATTTCAAGCATTATTCGATGAATTTATAATTCATTTTTTTAACCTAACTACTTTCGAAAGGTAAACACTGATGTGATCATTACTGATATTTACAAGTTAATATTTAAATAATTGAGAATTAAAAAGTAATCATATCTGATTAAAATTATCATTTCAATCCATTGACTTCAGTTTTATTAAATTGCATCAATCTTTTTGTTAATTATAATCAGTAATTCATTTCCAGTAATTGATTTCCATTTTGCGAAGGAATTTTATAAATTGAAAAAGATGAATCTTCTCATTTTTTTTTAAATTTTTAATTCTTTCATCTTTAATTCTTAATTTCAATCTTTAATTCTTTCAATCCTTTAAAACTTTTATGCAAGTTTACCATTAATCAAATATATTTCTATCAATTTTCCACCAACGATTAAAAGATGAAAGATTTTAACTGATAAGGAAGAGAAGATTTAATTGAAATTGATCGAAATATCGAAATTTTCCATCAATTTTCGAATCATCGATTGAAGATGAAAGATTCGAGAGAGAGAGAGAGAAGGGCAGAGAAGAAAAGAGAAGAGGAATTATCTCATCTCAATTCTTAATTTCGTTTAAATTAAAATTTTGTTCCCTATCTCCTTTTTCTTTCTCTCTCGCTTTTTTCTCTCTTTTCTTCACTTTTTTAAAAGTGCAACTAAAAATAAAATTCATCTAGAAGTATTTGCTATACTTCTTTAGTCGTTCATTTATTACTTTTAATTCGTCAATTTTTTCCTTTCATAAAGTTAATTGATTGCGCTTATACAAACAACATTTACTTATTTTTATGATAGAAAGTAAAAAAGTAGGGAATTTACTGTTAAACTAGCGACAAAGTTATTATAAATACTGAAATGATTGCAATTCAAAAGTTGAACTGAAAAGGAGAAAATCAAGTTGTTACAAAATAAAAGTCAAACCTGTCAAATTATTAATACTGTAAAATATCAAAGTTCCAATTGTAAATAATTGTATGTTATCATTATGGCATTCATCAATCAATTTCTTTTTTGATAAGGAAAAAGTGATAAATTGATAATTTTTTTCATTCACAAGCGGTTTAGCTATTTGATAATGTCATATTTATAAATATTCAAAGCAATAATTATTGATTAAAATGGCATGAAAATTAATTATTGATTAAAATAACATGAAAATTACACATTACTTTATATTCATATCTGTTAATTTTAAACTTACTTAATTAAAAAAATTTCATCTGTTAATTTTAAAAATTTTATCTGTTAATTTTAAACTTACTTAATCAAAAAAAACTTTATCTCTTAATTTTAAACTTACCTATGATCTATTGATTTCTAATAATTTATTAACAATATCATTACCTGAAAAGCTAATCAAATCACTCGATTCATTATCATTACTAATTTTAATTAAAGGATTAAACCAGTGGAATTAAGAAACATAATATCAATTCCTTGTAATACACTTATCAGATCTAATAACTTTAAGTAATTCCAGTTGATTTTAATAAAATAGTTTAATATCATCTTTTATTATCCTTTGATTCACTGATAATTTTCATTGATTAATGAATTATGAAGTGATATTACTTTTTATAATGATTATTTCACTCATACAAAAAAACTTTATACGTTATCTTTCGTAATTATTATGAAGTTTGTTATTATTTTAGATATTTAAGGAGTAGAAAAAACTTTTAATAAATAATTAACAACAATACTGATAAATTTATTATCAAAATTATCACTATATTTACGATGGAAATAAATTGCGTCATCTTTTGTAATTATCATGAATTTTGGTGTAATTTAAAAGGAAACATGCAGATATTTCAATAAAAAAAAGTTTAAATTACGGAAGAAAAAGAAAGAAACATTGACTAAAACGGAAAAAATAAAGTTTTCCGTTTATTTTTTTTCTTGAAAGGAAAAAGAGTGTGAATATTACGGAACGGAAAATTTGAAGAACTCTATAATAGAACAAAATATTTGGAAATCAAAAATGTATTTAAAAATAAATCTGATAAGCTTTAGACTGTCCTGATATGTTCTATCAATGAATCGTTGCTCTGATAAGCTTTAGTCTCCAAGTTTTAACTGCAAGTGATAATGATAAGGTTTAACTGCAAGTAACAGTGATAATGGCTATCGTTTAACTGCAAGTGATAACGATAATGATTATTTCAAATGGAAGTTTTGTTTTATTTTTCGAATTCATGCTGAGCAATTAGGGAAAAATCGGAGTAATCAATTTAGAATTAAGGCGAAAAATTAACGAATGTATTTTTAAATTGTAGAATTAGAAAGGAAGAAATCATGTGAATGAAATGCTAAAATGATAAATTGAAATTTCAATTGTAGAGAAATTCAATTATAAAAAAAAATTTATTGATATTGATTTTTTTAATTCCATTTGTGATACGAAAAAGTGCATTTGTTTGAATTTTTTTTGAAGCAAACATTGATGATGTAGAAATAAAAAAAAAAAAATGAAAATTCATTGAACTTTGATTACTTGTCAGATATTCATGAAATGACCGATTGAAACAATTTAATTAAATACAATTTTCGATCGATCATGAACTGATGAGCTAATTTAATTTTTAATTACACATCTTCAATTTTAATTAACTATTTAATTAAGGATGCATTAATAAAAACAAATATTATTGTGAATTTAAAAACTTACCGATAAATTTTATTAAGGAAATGTTAAAGAAGAATTTATTTCAAATGTGGATCAACTTTTGAAAATAAACAGGTTTTGCTGATTTCAAAGTTTGATATGCTTGAGTTGATTTTCCACCTGCTCCTATCGATTTCAATGTAATTACTGTAATTGATCCAGAGAATAAAAAGAAGAAAGTTGCAATTAAACCTTAGAAGAAGAAAGATTTGTTACTTTTCTGTTTAAAGTAATGACAGGTAAGTTTAGTGGAAAAAATTACAAAGCAAATAGTTCCACCTCTAATATTCTAATTAATTTAAAGATTAGTTCCATTCCAGCTAATAAGGATAAGAAACCAAAAAGGATGAAATTAATTCTAGAATTAATTTATCATTTCTCATTAATTCTCCTTCTATATTTATCAGCAAATAAGAGAGGAGAAAGGCATATTTTTCAGTTCTTCCTCTTTTTCTTTTTGCATCGTTTGAAAATTTCAAATAATTTACTTTTTTAAATATTATTTAAAAAATTTTTTAACTTTAGCTACAACAATTCAAGTCTAATATTTAAGTTAATTTATTGATTTAACAAAAATTTTTTACAATTTATCGATCATTTCAGCATCATTTAATAAATGGATTTTATCATGAAAATCTAAAGCTAATAGATAACTTTGCTTTTTAGAATTTTTATGAAAACTTCAATTTTGAACATATTTAATGTTGAAAATGATTGGATAGATAGAATTGAAAAAAGAGGGAATTAAATTAAACCTAAGCACAAAGCCTAATTACTTTAAATACTTTTTCGGCTTAAAGTGAATAAATGGCTACAAGAGGAAAAGCAAAACAAATGAGATATTAATTAAAATAATGATAAATATATATATTGATTAAATATATTAATTAAAACGATGATAAATAAATATTACGATATTCTTCAGCAGAGAGATTTATCTTTTAAAAGTTTCTTTGCACTCTAATAAATCAAAATTACGCTTACCTTCTCAGTTTGAAACAATTAAATAACTGAAATTAACCTAAAATAATGCTAGAAGCACAAGAATCTAACACTGAAAAAATCTTCATTTTAATTAATTTTTGAAAAGAAAGTAAAGGAAAATGCCTTTTGCATGTTTCTTCTCTGTTGACAAGTAACAATGATAGATTAAAATGTTTACATTAAAATTTCAATTTAATATTCATTCTGATAGATGGGTTTTTTTAACTATCCGCAAGTTATATGCTCAAGTTTCTATTGAAGACAGAAGAATTAATAATAACGATTGATTCATATTGTAATAATTGTAATTTTAGCGAAAGGAAAGAAATTTGAAATTGAAAATTTTATTTCAATCCTGAATTACTGAGTGAAATTTCAACAATTCAGTAGCTGATGTAGTAGGATTAAATCACATTTACCTAACAAGAACATCAAATTGCTGAATTTACCTGTTCAGTTAACGATTGCTGGCACGTTTCAAAGTTAAATTTTAGACAAAATGAAATTCTGAAATAGTTCAATTCAATGAATTCAACGATGAAACAACTTTAAATTTCTGCAAATATATGATTTAATTTGAGAAATTTTAACAAATTTTCATTCTAAATGAAAGTACCAGAAATGTCAGCAATCGACCTCTGACCCTCCGACAACAATAATCGTAGCATTTATTTCACATGCCAACCTGGAAAGCTCTCATCGTTTGCATGATCTTTCTTTAATTCATCATACTCTTTTCACTATGAAACTTTAAACAGAAAAAATGAATTTTTTATTTGTATAATGCTTAATAATTTTACATAATTTTTCATAATTAATTAATTAATTAATTAACTGATCTTCAAATGAAAAAAGACTAAAATGGTAGAAATTTTGATAATATTTATTTAGAAATTAAATCAAACTTGACCGAGTAAAGTAATTAAATCGAACTGGACCGAGTAAAGTAATTAATTAGATGTCTACTTAAATTCAAAAATAGAAACTTACTTAGGTAATAGAGTTGTGCTAATTTTACGCTATTCTTTTGTTTCACTATCATTGAAATGTTGTGAGTATCCTTCAAAGCACCGATAATATACTATTATTTCTAAAGTCAACATTTAAATTTGAACTACAAGTATAGATTAATCAGGATAAATTTTGTTGATTCAGCCTAAATGCTCTTGATTTATTTCCTAATTAGGAAAATCAATAATTACATTGATCCTTAATTAGCATATCGTCATTATTGCTGCCTAATATTCACTCATAAATTAGGTTGTCCCTACAAAATATGTATAAACTACAAATTGCAATCATTACAAAGTAAGGAAGTTAATAAGTAAGTTTGATTAAATTCCTTAATTTGACTGTTAATATTATAATTTGTTATAATAATAAATAATAAATTGGATCGTCCTTACAGAAGATGTACAAACTGTAAATTTAATTAACCATTACAAAGTAAGAAAGTTAATGAAGTAAAGTGATTTTAGTTAGTAATAAAAGTAAGACTGATTAATTTACAGGTAAGTTCATTGACTTTACTCTTAATACTACAATTTGCTATAATAACAAATAATAATATTCTTGCCTTTTCATATCGAAATATTAAATTTCAAAAACAAATATTAAATTTGAAGTGAAGAAAATCAAAAAATAAAGCAAACATTAAATATTACACAATAACAGATGAATGAATATATTAAGTAATTAATTTACTTAAGATAATACTATGACAAAGATAACGATTAAGGTACATGATTAAGATAATGTAATGTTACAGTCATATACGAACCAAAATCAAGTATATTAATCCTTTACTTAATCATGCTTTAATTAATCTAAACTCTATTTCTCTTGATTAATTAACAGAATTTTTTAATTCTTCAAAAATTTTAAAATTATCAGTTTAAATTTTCAAAAATGTCCGTTTTTCGCAATTTTCTTCGTTCATCGAATCATCGGATCCCTTTGCTGTAGCAAACTTTTTTCAAAGAAATAATTTAATTAAAAGAATTTGAATCGTAAAAAAAGCGAAAAATCCATGAAATATATACTTAACCGTGCTAGTCACGTAAATGATATCAGGTTCACACGTGTTGCAACCGTTGTATTTATCACTTATTAAAGTAATTCTATTAATTGATTGTATCAGCAAGCTAAATAAAGGAGAAATTTTTGAAGATAACCTCAAAGTTCAGAAAAGTGAAAAGTGAAAATTTGAGAAATCCGAAATTTCACAAAGTTTTCAAATTGTTTTCGAAATTAAAACAATCGGAAATTCTCGCATTCATTCCATTTCGAATATTTGCAATTTCCTTTCGATCGAACTTTCATGCCACCCAACTGATACCTGAAGAAAATGCACCATATATCTACCTGAAGCTTATCTGACAAGGAAAGTGCAAAACATAATGAAATCGTTTAAGATGGCTAGCATAACAGAAATGACCTGAAATTGAACTTTAATTAGCCCAACGTAAACTTTAAGCTTGATTCCAGCAAGAGCGCATTCATCAAATAAAATAAATGGAAAGAGCAAAGAAAAAGCATACAATAAGTAGAAGTAGTCTAAAGAAAATCACTTAACAATTAGGTAAACAACAAAGAAAACAAAAAATAAAAAAACCTAAAATAAAAAGCGTGCCATGAGTAAAATGCATGAAAAATATACGCAAAAAAAGAGGCAAATGTAAATGTGCAAAAAGTAAAGTTATCATAAAAAAAAGTATAAAAAAAGGCGTGCAAGCATGCAGTTAGTAAGGTGAAAAAAAGCATGCGGTTAATAATGCATGCAGCGAGTAGAACGAGAAAAAAAAACATTCATTAATTAGGTGGAAACAAAAAAAAACCCCCAGAAAAATTCCCAAATAAAAGAAAAAATATACAGTAATTGAAATTAATTACAAGAATAAGTAATTAGTAAATTGTTTCAAATGCATGAAAAGTAAATTTAAGTAAAAAGATTCAATGATCGCATGCAATTTGCAGTACGAATGGAAAATTATTCAAAGAAAAAAAGCATTAAATTAGTGAAAATGAGAAAAGACACACTTGTAAAACAAGTGGCAGTAACAAGTGGAAAATAAAAAAGTTAGCAAAGTAAGGAAAACATGCAGTAAATGCAAGTAAGTAATAATAAAACACGTGATAAATAAAAATTAAAAATGCATGCAATATAAAGAATTTGAAATAAGCAAAAAAAAAGTCAAGAAATTTTTTTTTTTAAATCAAAAAAAAAATTTCGAAAATTTTTAAAAATTTGGCAATACTGTTAACCAGAATAAAATTTACAAAAATCTTTCAAATTTTCCTCTGAGCTTCACAAAAAAAATTTCAAAATTTTTTCTTCAAAGTAAAAAGTATTCCATCTTCAAATTAATATGCTAATATTCTATCTCAAATTTTCTAAATTAGTATGTCAATCACTTAACTAACTTACAATTACTTAGTTAACTTTACTTAACTAACTTCAAATTAATATGCTAATATTCTCTCTCAAATTTTCCAAATTAATAACTAACTTACAGATGGTCCATTCCTTCTTACTTTATATTATCATCGATCTTTCTCATCATCATTATATCTATCTTCTCTCTCTCTCTCTCTCTCTCTCATCTGGAAAAAAAATGATCGGAAGAGTGGGTACCAACCAACTTATCACATAAAAAATGACCACTGATAAGACATTGTGATAAGGCATTGGCTGAGATTGGCACTTATCACTCTGATCCAAATCTTCCTGCAATTATTCAAATCCCTACTAAACTGTCTAATAGCCAACAGCCTATGCCAATTTTATCCTAAATAAAAAAGTAACTATCAAAGTTTAACTTTGATAAAATAATAAATGTACAGTAAGTTGCTACCCAAACATACACAAAATCTAACTTAAAAAAAATACAAGTATTTAAGAGAGTAATGGAAAAGCTGACATAAATCATAGCTAATAAATAATAGCAATTCAAAAAAATCAATATCCACCGTGATATCAAGTTATCAGCTCAAGGAATACATGATTACTTGAGTATCAAATGAAGTAATCAAAGACAAAAGAGATCTGTAGATGACGTGTTTTTTCGAAAATTCTATCAATTTCAAAATGAATTCAAAAAGTTAATTTCAGAAATTTACTATAAAATTCAACGAGCAAAAAAAAAGCAATAAAATTAGTTCTCGGAAAAATCAATAATCACTGATTCTTATCGATCATCGATCTTCCCTACCATACTGATAAAAAGAACGAATAACTACAATACTAGACACATACTTATATTGTGATCAGTTAACTGAAAAACTTGAAAATTCAATTAGTTAAAGATATCAGTAATTCTCAGTCTGATAATTTAATCAAATGCAAACAGAAATTGTCAAATTTAAAGTAATCAATAAGTGCAACTACTGTCCAAGTATGGCTATTGGCTCTAATAAAAGTAAGGAAATAATTATTACAACTAACTAATATTAAATCAACTATAGACAAAAAGTAGAGAAAATTTTTCAATAAGAAAGTTTAAAAGTAATTAACAAAAAGGCATAAAATTCGAATTAGTAAACAGTAATTGTTAAAAAGCACTTAATTAATAACTTTTAAAAAATCACAAGTTTGTGATCACCTGAGTTGATCACAATATAAAGTAACAAACAACAAACAAAATAATACGACTAAAGAAGTTAAGAAAAACAAGATTAATAATTTTAAATAGTAATAAACATTGTTTAACAATGTGAAAAAGTAAAATTTAAAAATAAAAAAGAAAAATAGTAAGTAAAAGAGAAGAGAAGTAATTAAATTCAGAGTTTTTCAATAACAATAATTAATTTAAGAATCTCAGTATGATCTATCTGTCTGATATCCAAAAAATACCTGGCACAACAGTAAAGTTACCTTAATAGTACCAAACGCAATCGCATGCAAAATGACGAAAAATAAAAATATTCAAATTTCTCTATTTCCCTCCTCAAACTCTGAATTTAATTACTTTAATAATAAAAGTTAGTTTAAAATTTTTTTCTGCTTTTTTTTTGTTTTTTTTGTTTTTTCGTTTTTTTCTTTTTTTTTGTTTTTTTCTTTTTTTTATTTTTTTTTCTGTTTTTTTTGTTTTTATTGTTTTTTTATTTTTTTTTAATTTTTACACTTTTTATTTTCCATTTTTCATAATTTTTATAGTCCGAAATTACCTACCCGCTTGGAGTACCTTGCCGGGTGCAGGATGGAGACCGGAGCAGGCAGTGGCAGGTGCGCCGCATGGGGATGGCCTGGCTCTTACTGGCCTGAAAGAAAAATTGGCTCATTATTAAAACTATTTAAATTGACTCTATGAATATTTCAAACTTCTCGAAGCTTACTAATTGCTATTACTTACCTGGAATGAAGAGGTTGCTCGACTCCCCTTCTCTTCCCACAAGATGCAGTCGGCGCCGTTTAACCTGCCTCTCGCTGATCACGGCTGCTCGTGACCTCGGGCACCACTCGAGGTCATGCAGCTCCACTGCTGCTTCCTTCTGTGCAGCCGTGAACTCAGGTGGGAGCAGGAGGTAGTGCCCACAGTGCGCACAAAACCCTGCAATGCTAATGAGTGAGATAATTAATCTCTTGACATAATTAACTACAAACTTAAACCATCCTTACCGTCCTGCTTGTGAACTTTCGACGCATGAATGCGCCACCCTTTGATCGAGCCAAACTGCCTGCTGCAGAGGCTACATACTGAAATTAGACAAACTGAAATTTGAGAGCATTTTCTGTATCAAAGTGCCACAACTTTCTTACTTTTACTTATATGATTTGGCCAAAGTAAGAAATATTTCTTCACAACAATAATTTATTAAAATTATAACTTACCGATGCTAATATTTCCCTCCGTTCGCTGCACCGTATGCCTCCGCCTGCGGCATCCGTAATCCCTTCCGAAATTGCTCCGGGAGCTCACCCGATTCTGCGGGCTGAAACTCGGCCGGAGCTGCCGTAGTCGACGTCTCGGTGGCGGAAACCGGGACGTGGACTGTCCTCGATCTGCTGAAACGGAACGGGTTCAAATTTGATACAGATTATGCACTTTACTTACGTAATACATTACTAGTTCATATTTATTAAATAGTTATATACTGGTACATACAATCATGTTAAGTAACAATTAAAGTATAATAAAGTATTTACAAATAGTTATATCATCAAATTGATGGATACTTTATTATACTTTAATTGTTACTTTACTTTGCATTGCTATTTCGCTGGTTGATTGGAAAAAATCAAAACTTACAGGACAATTTCACGGATTGTCATCTCCGGTTCTTGCCCGCCATCGAGCTGCATTGGTGCCGCCGGCACCTCAGCTTCATCCTCCTCATCATCTGGCAACGGGGCCCACTCGGCCCCGGATGGCCAGATTTCGCCTGACACATCATCATTACTTTCCGGCGGAGGGGCCCACGCTGCCTCCTCGTCAAACACCGGCTGCTGCGGTGCCGGCTCCCCGCGTTCTCCTTCTCGGGCGTTGAGCTCCTCGAGCTCCGCCACTTTCCGTTCCGCTTCCTCCAAGCGGGCGAGCAGGGCATTTTCCGACTGAAAAGGAAATATTTCAACAGTCTTCAGGTGCTTATGCAGTGGCTTAATGTTTAAAAGTAAAGTAAAGTGATTGTTACCTGCGCTGCAACGTCTATAAATTCCTGCAATGCACGCAGCATTGCAGGCTCTCTTTGTAAGTAATCCAGGACATCGAAGATGTCTGGATCTTCCTCGTCGTATAATTCATGCGCGGCAACAATCATTCTATAATATCAACAAATTTACCAAATACAATACTTGGATTAAATTCATGACGAAATTTCAATTAACTTAAAACTGACATTGCTTATTATCTATGAAAAAGTTTTAAAAAATTTGAAACCAATCGGATGAAGGAGAAAAGTGAACATTCATGTGATCACTCTCCACTCAAGTTATCTTCCCGAAGAATTAACTCTTATATCCATGATGATACTGCAGATAATTGATTGGAAAAAAGTTTTGTAAGAAAATAAAGGCAATGTTAGAGATCATGGTAAACATGAGGAACGGTTCGTCTAGAGACATCTCGAGAGATTTTTCCTTCTGAGTTAAATTACTCATTGATCTATGGTTAGAGACACTAAGTCAATTGTTAGGATAAGATAAGTAAGATAAGAATAAGATAGTTCACATGAAATAATAGATCATCGAGTGGTGAAAAGAAGAGATAATACAAAAGTTAAGTAACGATTATTTAATACTTCAAGAAGAAGACGGACGGTACTAACGGGAAATTACTTTTCATGGCTTGTATAATGTACAAATTGTACAAGTTATTACTTTACTAGAAATTCCATGAAATATAGGTATTTCGTAAAGTAACAATTCTTCATTTAGTATATAGTTTTTTATCGGCTACCTAAAGTAATTTTTTTCTAAGAAATATTTGAGAGATTTATTTTTCGATAAGTTAACTTTCAGAATTTTAATAGGTTAACTTTTAGGAAATTAATGCAATTTACTTTTTAAATTTGAATCGAATGAATAAACAAAAAAAATATCGCGCAAAATTAATAAAAACCTTTATCTCTTTATTCAATTTATTAATGAAAATAACAAGCTCATGAAAAAAAACTCATGAATTCATTGATTTACCTTTACCTCCTTGTCCAAAGGTATTTTGATTTTGATCTAATACAGGATAACTATTGATATTTTTCAACATGATATTATATAAGGTTTAAGAAGCAATAAAAAATTAGGCAGGCACAAACTCTTTTAGAATGACTAAACGGAGATCATGATCATGTGGATCAATTTGCAACTTAAAACTTAGAGAAATCTTTGGTATATTCGATAGTATTTAAATGAAAGTTATTACTTGGAATTATTGTTTCATACTTTTTATTTTGTTTAATGTCAATTTGTCAAGCAGATTATTTGAAGTTATGTTTCAAATAATGAAATATTTCTTTGGAGAAACAAGTTATTATCATTTATACTCGAAATATAGCATTTTAGGTTAATTTAAGATCAGTTAAAGATCAGAATGAATTCATTATCTTACGAGTTTTTTATTTTCATTAACGAATTGTATTTTTCCGATTTTAATCGCTACGTACTTTTTGTCTCTCATAAATATTTCATAAATTTGCTAAATTTGCAGAATGTTGCGCGCCGATGAACAAGCTCCGGAACTTCCGGATATTTCCGACGTTTTCCATTATTTGGAAAATAATCCTGTAATGCTTTCTGCATTACAGGAATTTCTGGCGAGAAAAGAGCAGGTAATTGCGCTATTTGATTTTAAATCTATGGAGGGAAATCCTTGAGGAGTTGTGGAAAATCTAAACTAAGAATACTGAATAGTAGTATAAGTATTGATTCGGTATAAGTAATGAATTGTAGTAATCATCGATCAAAGTGATACAATAATTATCTGATGCTTTTGCTTTCAGCAGGAAGATCAGCTGCGTGCTCGCTTGGCCGAGGCTGAGCGGAAGCTGGCGGTGTATGAAAGGCAAAATACCCGTCAGGAAATGGAGATGGAGGAACCGGTTCCTCAAGAACCGGAGAACGAAGAAGAAGATGGCGAGTCCGATGAGTGGCTCTCAGCGGCGGAATGGGCCGCTCTACCGGAAGATGACGAAGTCGCCGAGGAATGGGCCTCAGCAGCGGAATGGGCCCCGCTTCCAGAAGATGAGGATGGTGCCGAAGAATGGGCCTCAGGA
Source organism: Cruorifilaria tuberocauda (assembly GCA_013365365.1). NCBI lineage: Eukaryota > Metazoa > Nematoda > Chromadorea > Rhabditida > Onchocercidae > Cruorifilaria > Cruorifilaria tuberocauda. Next base: position 59,875 of record JABVXU010000240.1, read on the forward strand.
GCGGAATGGGCCCCGCTTCCAGAGGATGAGGACGGCGCCGAAGAATGGGCCTCAGCGGCAGAATGGGCCCCGCTTCCAGAAGATGAGGACGACGCCGAAGAATGGGCCCCCGTCGAGGAAGAAGCTGCGGTACCAATGGTACCAATGGAAACGGATTGGGTTGAAGAACCGGAAGAAACCACTCGACAACTCGTCCTGTAAGTTTAATTTAATTCATAATCTACAAGAAAGTGACTAAAAGAAGTAAATTTCACTGATCACATTAAATGGGTAATTTTGACTAAATTCAAATCTATTTTAGACGATCTAGGGCGATTGAAATTCCGGTTCTGGCCATGCAGGCAGCACCGGCTGATACAACAATGGAAGCGTACCACCCCGGAGACCTACTGGACCTTCCAGAAGAATTGCGGCAGACACTGGAAGTACCGGGAACAGAGCCGTATACGGTGATACGAGAAGGAACAAAGAACATCATCGGTAACTTTTAAATTTAAAGTAATTAAATATTTTTAATCATGCAATAGAATGTGCTAAATTTTATCCTAGTTTCACAGTACTGATGAAAAATCTCTACAAGTATCATTTCAGTATGCGGTATTTGTCATAGGCAATTTGAAACTTTGAAAGGTTGGAGGATCCACAGCTCGAAAGTCCATAAACAGGACGGTAGGTATTTCTAAATTAAATTTCCAATTTATTTTTTAAAAATTCTAATATACTTAATTAACCATTGTAGTTTCGTTGTATAATATGTATATATTTTTTTGATATTTCAGGCTTTTGCGCTCGCTGTGGCCATAACCTTGTATTGCCACCCGAGTACACAGCAGCGCAAAGAACCGCAGCGACTGAGATCCATGCGCTCGATTGGTGCCCGAGGGCATCTGCGGCCATCATGGATGAAAGGAAGGCAAAACGCCGTAGACTAAATCTGGTGGGGCGAGAAGAGGATGCCAACAGCCTCTTTATCCCAGGTAAGAAGCAAATTGATTTTGAAATGAATTTTGAAAGAGAACATTTTAGTTTTTAATTAATAACTTTTCTTTCAGGCTATTAATATCATTTGGCCAATTTGATATTCCCCACGCGGCCAGCCTTTAGCAGCAACCTATGGCACACCCAGCCTCAATCAAAGAAGTAGCCGAGCCGGTTAGTAATTTTAAAAAACGACAAAAAAAATAAAAAACAAAAAACAAAAAAAAAACGTAAAAAATAAAAAACAAAAAAAAAACGTAAAAATAAAAAATAAAAAAAAACAAAAAAATTAAGAATAAAAAAAAACAAAAAAATAAAAAATGAAAAAATCAAAAAAAAAGAAGAAAAGATCAAAAAATAAAAAAAAAAATTTAGTTTTTAAAATAATTTTTGACATTAAAGCAGTTGAATTCAAATATGTAATAAGCGATTGAAGGGGATTTAGCACCTGTAGATACTTACTTTAAGCTTATTTAGAATACTTTAAGCTTATTTATATCACTAATTACTGAAATCATCATTAATGCTATTGTAAGATTTGAAAGTGACGTATTTTCTTTATTTGAATTCAACTGCTTCCCATTGTTCTATTAACTTTTCAAAGTCTTTATCTGGGTAAATAACATTTTTTTTTCGTTAAATGTTTAATGTTTGATTAATTTATTATTGGGTAAATAATTTTTTTTATTGAATGTTTAATGTTTAATTAATTTGTTACGATGCAAATAGTTAAATGTTTATTGTTTAATTAATTTATTACATTGAATAACTTTGTTCTTTTTTAATGTTGAAGAAATTTTTTCTTAATGTTTGATGTTCATTTAATCTTTTAAATTTTCTTATTAATTTCTTTTCTTTGTTTGCATAACCTTAAAATTAATCGTTCAATGATATACTTTGAATATGAAAGTAATCAATTTTATGCATGAGACAGGAGGATAAGTAAGAATGTGTAGATCTTTTGACCCCTGTAAATTGACGTAACTTACAGCTGATAGTTACAGCTGATAAGATCAAAAATTAGAGTACTGTGAGAGTTATTATGAATTTAATTACTCTGATTTTTATTGATCGCACATTATCGTTGTAACTAATTGATTATCCTTGTGTACTTTCATACTTTTTCCTTCAGATTAAATTGTATTTTAAATATTTTTGAAAAATCTTTTGGGTACCAATTTATGCAAACTTATAGCATTTCGTTTTTACTTTGGTCTTTTTAAACTTTTTATTGTGTTTTTTTGTAATTTAATTAATTGTATGCGTTTTATTTTTGAAACTTTCAAAGTTGATTAATATTTAGGCTCGCATTTTAATTCGGTTATGATTAATTGATCACTGATCATGTTTTGTTTTTGTATTAGTCATGAGTTGGTACCCAATTTAGTAATTAGATGATTTTTCATGTTGGATGATTTGATTTTAGATTTTTAATTAGATGATGATTTGACTTAACTGAAACCCTTTTATGGATTATAAATTGAATTTTTTTTTTCAATCAGGTCACCTAAATCTTTTTTTAAATTTTTTCCAAATTTTTCCAAATCAGTTTTTGAAAACATGAATTTCCTCGTCTAATTTTCTGATCTTTTGAATTTTTCTCTATTTTACAATTTGATTAAGAATACTTTAAAGTATTCTTAAAGTGTTGAATTTTTACCGTTTGTTGCATCCATTTTTATCGCTTTGGATTGGATTGATTTTTGAATTTTTTTATAATTTAAATTTCCTATTTTGATTTTTCGAAATTTTTCTTCCATTTTTTCTCAATTTTTTTTAGCATTTTTTAAATTCATTTCATTTTTCGAGTAAAAATTTTTATTTTATTTTTACTTATCGAATTTCTCGACTTTCACTTTTACTTACTGCTTACTTTTATTCACTTAATTTTTATTCGCAATTTCACTTTTTACTTTTCATTCACAATTTTCTGTTATCATTTTGATTATCCATTTATCAGTGTATTACTTATTGATTACTTCTTTAACAGTACTGCATGCTTTTTATGTTAGTCTAATCATTTTACTATTGAATTTGAAAAATGCATGTCATTTAGTAATTTTACTTTTTGTAAAAATATTTTTGATTTATACTTATTTAGTGCTACCTGCCTTTTCGCATGCATTTTGAATTGAAATTTCATTTAAATAGTTTAATTTCATTCTAATACTAACTTTATAACCTATATCTACTAATATCTCTTTTTTGTTATTATCGAAAGTTTAAAGTATTATTTTATTAGTTTATTTTTGTTTTAATAACATTTTGTAGCAAATTGTTTTGGAAATACGATAACACTTTTCAATCTTATTGAACAATAAAAATAATTTCAGGTTGGAATCGATTCAGGGAAACAGTCATTTACTTACTCGAAGACAAATGTATTCTTCTTATATTGCAATTAGGTAAGTCATTATTGTTTTCTTCAATAGAGATAAGATAGATAAACTATCTAACTGTTAAAGTAAAATGGTACTTTCGTAAGGTATTTTCCTTGATCAATAAAATAAATGTCAGATGTGGAAAGCATTCGTATTCTGGGATTTCAACCACAAGATCATCAACCAAATTGGATCTGCCTGAGATCGATCAAGTTGGAAATCGATCAAGTGAGCTGCATTACAGGTAGAACAATATTTCCTTTACTTCTTTTCAGGTCAACGAAAGAGAGACCTTTAAATCTTGATATTGAGAGCAAGTTTGCTTGACATTTCGCAGTTTGAGATTCAGAAAATACTTTTGTTATGGCTTCTTTCATTTAATTTTTCTAATTCGAAAGAAATAAAATTAGATCAAATCAGAAATTCTTTTATTAACAGTTTATTTTACCTGAAATTTTGCAGTAAAAGAAAAACTGATTAGGGAATGAGAACATTAGAGGTTTATATGGTAGATTACTTACTTGAGCAAAGATATCACTGATATGATGAAAAGAGAGTTAATAATAAGTAAGAAAGATGAAAATGAGCACTGCCAGTGATGAAACTTTTAAAAAATGATTTGCTGCAGTGAGTTATTTTCATCAATTTAGGTATGGCTGAGTACTAGTAGGTATCAATGTTTGTATTTATGATATAGATACTTATGAGAGAGTTAATAAGGTGATTAATTAACTTCAGCTTATTGAGTGATATGGATTAGCTAAGGTAAGTAACTTTGTTTCATATCTATTTATGATAATGTCTAGGAAAATTTTTTAGCATTTCTTATGTTAGTTAATCTTATGTAATGGAATTTCTATAAGTAATTTTTCGATAAGGGAATAATAGACTGATTAGGCTGATTGAGCCAGGTAGAAAAAAAATGGGACAATTAGATAGGGGCAAAAACAAACTTCTAAACAATCATTTTGTTTCCGGTGATCAGTTAGTTTACCCAAAAAACAATTTAATTTTATGAAATTTATTGAAAAATAGCAATAGTAGCATTTTAATCTGGGATCGATTAACTACAAAAAACATTTACTTACTTACGCGAAGGTAAATGTATTCTTGTGATGGATGATATAAAAATGTATCGAATAGGTAAGTGATAAAATGATTATTGGCCTTCTTCCGCTAATTCTTCCGTCATTCATCCGTAGCTAAGGTAATTAATTAACTTTAACTTATTAAGTGATATGGATTAGCTAAGTAAGTGATAAACTGTTTATTGGCCTTCTTCCGTTTATAAAAGCGATTGTTGAATTGATGAAATCAATTGGCATATAATGGCATATAAAATAAGGGTAGCAGTGGAAATTTGATAATTGGTTAATTAAAGTATTAGTTAATTAATGAGATACAGGTGTCCTACCTGAGGAATTTCAGCCACAATAATCATAATCAGGCTGGTTATGATGAGATCGTTGGAGAAATTGCAAATGTAGGAAGTTAGTTGAATTACAGGTAAGTCGATATTAGGAAGTTAGTTGAATTACAGGTAAGTCGATATTAGGAAGTTAGTTGAATTACAGGTAAGTCGATATTTCTTTTATTTCTCTTTAATTTGCGAAATAAAGATTTTTTTGAATTTTTGACACTGAGAATAAATTTGATTAATTTGATTTTGTTATGAATTACGGCTTCTTTCGTTTCAATTTTCAAATCTGCAAGAGAGAAATTAGCAATAGGAAAACTTCAATTGTTATTTAAATCTGAAACTTTTAAAATTGAATTAACAAAAATTTCAAAATAAATTATTTTTTAATCTAAAAAATTTGTTTTTAATCATTGTGTAAAGTAATGAAAGCAAATAAGAAACGATTTTAGAAGAATTGATTTCTTCAAAATAAAATTTAATAAATTTTTAAAAAATTTAAGTTCATTAATGATTTAGAAAAAACTTAATAAATTAGCATTTCCATAGCTTAATCATTTCAAAAAGTAAGTATTTGACAAGTTTTTCTTTTTTCATATTTACCAAGCTATAGATGGAAGAGAAATGAAGCTTATCCTATTAAGGATTTCAATTCTTATTGGAAGTTGGAGAATGCGAGTAACGATCTGAGTAGTGATCTGCGTCGAATTCCAGGATGAATTCCAGGCTTTAATCCTTCTTTAAGCATACTGTATACGACAGGTGTATAACTTCTCTTCCGGTAAAATAACCACAAAGCTAACAGTCACACACACTCGAGAAAACATTAAGTAAGTTGAAATGGCATTTGAAATGACGTAATCCTAACGAATGAAATTTCACTTTTATTATATAAGTAAGATATGTAGTTTAAGAAAAATGGGAACTTGTCCAACTCTCAAGTAAGTATTAGAAAAAGGTTTATGAGAAAATAATACTTGGCGCAAAACTGCCTTGAAATCGAACGTAAGGCGGAAAATTGAAAAAATTGCTGTCCTTCTTGTGAACTTATATAAGTAAAAGTAATAAAAAAACAACTCAGGTATAAGTAAATGTTTCAGCGAGTGAATAAATTTTTAACTTTGAGAAAAGTTAAAACTTTCAACTTTTCTATGCTAATAATTTTGTCTGCCAATAAAAATTGCGATAATTAAATGGGAAAAAATGCAACCAATTAAATGAAATTTTAAATTCTGCTACATTATTATGGAAAAGGACTATTATTACAATGATTATAATGTTTACAATTTGAAAAGTACAAACTTAACAGGATTATTAGTATTTAATCATGAACAGTTCATGATTTATATGTAACATTAATGATTGTCTTTGTGTTTAATTCAGCTTATTTAGGATGGAAAATGAAATTGGCTAATTATTAAAACTTTCTTCATTAAGCGGTAAATTGTTTTATCACTTACTACATTTCTCTTCTTGTGATATTTTCATAAATAATTTTTTTTTTTGTTTGCTTCATTTCCTTTAATTTCTCAATTCCGAAGGATATATTCGGAACATTCTTTGGATATTAACTTAGCTTATTCTAAATCATTAAGCAAAGTTTTTGATTATCGTAATTAAAAGTTTGGGTGTATTTTTAGGACAGTCCAACTATCTCTTCCGGATTCTAAGCCGGATTCATTACTTCAGCAAATATTCGTAAATTACTTCCTCAGATTACTGGATCAATTAAACAAATATTATGAATAATTTTTGATAATTATCTTAAAACATTGAGAAAAATAACTATTCGGTAGACAAAACAAAGTTTTTAAATAAATAAACTTTACAACGTACTTTGTCACCTATCCCTATCAGAAAGTGTCTAGCGTTACAATTACAGGTAAACAATTGGAGGTAAGTAAGTGAAAACATTCTGTTTAAACACTTATCACTTATCACTGTCTTATCACTGTGAAAGGACGTAGACGAATAATAAGGATAACCTAAGTGATAATGATAAATTAGCATTTTATAATGTAATTAAGTTATATTCAGAGAATCCTAAAATGTTAAAAATTACTTCATTGAATTACTTTTTTTGACAAATTGATTGAATTTCTCGCTCTTCAACTTCTCTATTCTGTTATCTAAGAATTGTGAAAAGTAAAAACAACCAAATTATTTATTTCAATTTTCTGATTTTTTAATTTTCACTTAGCTTTTAACTTCAATACCTTTCTTTCTCTTTTTCTCCCTGTCATTCTCCTTCTTTCTCTCTCTTAAAGTTGTCGTATAAATATCTCACTTTTTGATTTCCATTATTCATTTCTTCATTCAATCTCCACCATGACCTTTGTCCACTTCATATCAGTATCTATCAACTTAGTTTACTCGAGTAATTTGAAATTACTGAAATAAAAACTTATCATAGATATCAGATGGCACTCAGTTTCGAATTTGATAAAGGAAAGAAAAGAGAGGAAAATTGTATCTTTCGATAGTTCTTTTACTGCTTTTACCTGCTATACCAATAAATTGTTATCAGTTTATCATTCTAGTATTAATAAGTGTTAAAAAGGGAAAGGTTAATTTATGAAGCATTGAATAAGTTGCTCTTAAATTAACTTCGTCGCGTTTTACTAATACTTTTTACTTTCTCGGTATGCAACAGACAATGAGAAAGTAAAGAGAAATTATAGTGAGTGATAATATCATATTGACTACGGTAATACTTAATGAAATACTTTCATTTTGAGTTTATCCATTCTGTTTTAAAAGAAAAAACGAAGAGAGAAATGAAAAAAAAGCTGAAAAAGCAAAGAATGCTTAGCTAAAGATAATTAAGCATTATTCAATTCGACAACCTTTTTCTAAAAATATTATGCTAAATGATAATTAGTAATATTATCCAATTTTTCCAATAGTTAATTAAAATTCACTTTTAATATTTAGTATATGAATGATAAGATATCGCTGTGTAGTAATAATTAAGAGTGTAAATTTCGTCCATTTCTTTTATATTGATTAGCAGCATTTTCAGGTTTTTCTCTTATCAGTACTTCGAAATAGCACCTGTTTGATGATAATCATCCCATATCGTTTATCTTCGTATCACTTGTCTCACATGATTTCACGGTTATCGTTATCATGAAATTTTAAGGATTTGTTTTCATCAGTTATCGTTTACCAACTTGTATTTGTTCAATAGCTGTGATGCTTATTTCCTAGAAATTACTATAAAATAACTGTTCTTTAGTCTTAATATCATTATTAAATAATAGTAATAATCATCATTCTTTCACAAATCATTTTAATTGTTTTAGAAATAATGAAATAATCATTTCTCAAAAATTTGAGAAGTTTCAATCATTGATCAATTTCAATTCCGATTCACTATCATTCTTCTATCTCTATCATATATTCCTCTTACTTAACATTTTATCACTGATATAAATAGTAAGTAAATAGTAATAAATAGTAAGGCTATAAATGTAACTTAGTACTTTTTCATTTTTACTTTGCTCTTTTACCTCATTCATTATGTTTTTCAATCCCGCATGTTCTTGTTAGCTCGATTCGCAGCTTCCGTTTCAAGCATTATCGTCTGCTTCACGAAGTATTTAATTTAGTACTTATCATTCCATTAACTGAAATCAGTACACATCATGTAATTATGCATAATAATAATTTATAAGTGGGAAAATTAGTTATCAAATTGAACATTAATAATTAAGTGGACATTTTAAAAGAATACATTTTTAAAATGAAATGCATTTGAAATTTCATTCCAACTTTAACTCTCTCTTTTTTTTTTGTTTGAATAATTATATTTTTCATTATGGAAGTAAGGAAATAACTAAATTAAACTGTTCGTTTAATCTATTGTTTCTGTTCTTTTATCAGTTTATCAGTTAATTGCTCGAAATTGCAAAGTTCAAAAGGCGGAGAAAAAGAGAGCGAATGATTTTGTTTGAGCAATTAAACAAATGTTTGGTAAACAAAAGATTCGAATGCTTACTTACATTTGCAAACGGAACTGATTAATGAGGAAATACTTAAAATAGAATATTTTCATTTTGACAAAATGTAAATTGTAATTTGACACCTGTTTGCTTGGCTAAAACTGTCTAGATATGGCGTAGTTAGTGAGGTGAATTTCCGATAATTAGCCTCAAGCATAATTTGGAATATAGTCTTTGTGTTAAGCGTAACTTGTAATTTGAAACTTCCTATACTTTCCTCAAACACAGGAAGAATTCAAATATTCAAATATTGGTAAAAAAAATCTCTCTTACTCTCTCTCTCTCTCTCTCTCTTTCGCTCTCCGTCTTTCAAATGTATCAAATTTTGAATAGATTAAAAAATAATCTACGTAAAATAAATTTATTGGCCAAATATGAAGAGGGAGGGATAGGGAGAGAAAAAGAGAGAGAGAGAGAGAGAGAGACAGCAAATGAGGCTGTTTTCAAAAAGGTACCTTCTATTATATAGGTAGCGAAATCAGAGTAGCGAGGAATTTACTTAGCTCTGCTTTCTCTTCATTTTTTGCATGCGCTTGCAGGTTACATGCATGCGCTTGCAGGTTACATGCATGCGCTTGAAAGTTACATGCATGTCATTGCAGATTACATGCATGCAATTATGCATGTCGTGCATTATTACATTGTTATATTACATTTGTAATGAATGATTAACGTTCCCCTTTATATTTTAAATTAAATTTTTGAGAGTAATCAAAGTTTGTTTTCTTTTTTTTCAATTTTTAAGTTAGATTTTCTTTTTTGATTACTGTAATTAACGAAACTTTGTACATAATTCCAACTTTTTCCTTCTATCAGCTGTTGATAATTTGAAAAAAGTATTTACAAAAAATGATAAAAAGATGGTGAAGCGAGGAATGAGATGATAATAATGATAATTTATTTGATAAGTAATTTCCTAATTATGTTTATTTCTATACGTATTTCTGGCGTAAGTCATACTTAAGTGAGGATTTCAATTTTGTTACGTAAAATTCTCACAGCGAATTGAAACCAATTGAAACTTTTTCAATAAAATTTTCAATGAAATTATTATTTTCAAATATAATAGAATTGAAGTAATAATCAATCGTGCAAATTCTCTCAAATTTTCATAGGAATGCAAAATGAATAACATTTCATTGGACGGAATTTATTGCATTATTTATTGCATTGCCAAATTTTAGATATTTCGGATATTTTTTCGACAAAAAAATTTGAGATAATTTTAGATAAAAGTACAATCGGATAGATATGCAAATGCTAAAGTGACTTCCGTGAAATAATTATGTGAAATGATTTCATCCTTAAAAACATATTACCCAATTTATGAGCATATTTTAAATTCTTTCAAGCAATCATTGATAATATTTTTTTTAATGAATTGGAAAATATATTTGTCGAATTGGATTTCATGGAATATCGATTTGAAATATTTTATTTGAATATTATGCTTAGAAAATGACGAATAAAACGGATTTTATGATTCTTTGATTATTATTCAAAACTTTCGCTCAAAAAGATTTTACTTGAAAGTCATTTATTCCAGTACAGCATTTTGATAACACAAATGAATTTACTTATATACTTTATTTCTACTTCCATTTTTGTTTTTCGAAAATAATGGTATGTTAGCATAAGTAACGTACGTGAACTTTCCATTTTGTTAAAGTAGAATTAAAGTAATAATTATCAAAATTAATTTGTGATCAAGGCTTCTTAGATTGCCTTTTTAACAATAACGAAGAAACTTTCACTGATTAAAAGTAATATTTTACGGTAGCAAATAATCGAGTAATGTTTAAATCAATTTGATTTTATTATTTTCAAAATGATTTATTTACTTGCATAGGTATTGCAAAAAGACTACAATTTATAGAACAGCAATGAATGATAAAAGTTATAGCAAACAATTTTAATAATTAAGATAACTTCATTATGACAAAATTATATTTGAGCATTATTTATCTCGCAACTGTGATAACATTAAAATGAATTGAATTTATAAATAATTTACCTCTCCTATCATTTATGGATGAATTTTAGATTTGAAGAATTGAAAACAAAGTTTACTTTTAAGCAAAGAGAAAAGAAAATTACTTATTTAAATACAAAAAAATAATTATCACAATAATATTTAGGAGAATTTTAACATTTTAAAAATTTATCAGAATTATCAAATTTCTTGTGAATGATGTGATTTGAATAAATATGGAATATGAAGAACAAAATATTATCGAATGTGATGCTATGATAGTAACACCTGAAATGCAGAAAAATTTTGTAAGGCTTCAAGGCCTACTTACACTTTGGGAAATCTAGCGAATCATTGTAACTTATACATCGGACAGGAAAACATTTCCGTGTAAAATTTGTACGCATCAAGTGGAATACAAATATTTACTTCTTATTATTGTTCTCAAATATCAATGATAGCTAGTAATTAGGTAAAGGATAAGGTTAATCATAGTAATATCATGATTGCTTAAATTCTTTATCTGTAAGTATTCCAATTCCCACATTATTCTGTTTATTATTATCATCATTATTAACATTATTTTTACTGTGATTATCATTATTAATTACTTGTTAGTATTATTGTTATTTATTCCGCCCATTAATTTTCACTATTAGTCGTTTGTATATACGTATGTGTGTGTGTGTGTGTGTGTGTGTGTGGGTGGGTGTTTGAGGGATGTCTTTAATTTCATTGGAAATTTTCAAAATCATCGAAATCATTTAGGAATGATAAATTTTATAACTATCAATACCATATCATAAATGAATCATCCTTCCTACTCACTAAGAAATCTCCTGAAATCCTGAAATTACTTATCACAATTATTTAAGTGATACTGTACAATACCAACTTGGATCATAAGTTATAATTTAAAAATTTTAAAAAATTAAAAAGAATTTCATCCGTTTACTTGTATTTTTTTCCATTCATTCAATGAAAAATCTCTCGGTTAAAAATTCTTCATTGAAAAAATCTCCCGGGAATTCGTAATAATTTTTCAATGTTTTAATTTTATTTTATTTTTTATTATTTCTTATTCCATACAAACTTTAGAATACAATTGGAATACTTTAAAATTTTTTCGTTTCTTTTTCTTCATCCCCCTGGAGGATAATGAAGAATTTGAAGTGCTAGAAATTCGTTATTATCACTTATTTCTTATAACTATTACTGTAACTACGATTTCCCAATAATCTAAACTTAAATTTGTTATTAATTTTTTAAAATTGTCATAAATCAAATTTGTTTGTTATCAATTTTTTAAATTTGTAAAACTGATAATCTAAAATTTGTTATCAACTTTTTTGATAATTTTTTTTTTTGCTTTTAAATTTTGCTTCATAATTTTTAATTATTTCTTCAAATAACACTATTTGAAGAATTATAATTTTGAAAAATTTAGAAATTCCCTACAAAATTTCAGTAATAACTTTTTCTATTTTCAAGATTTGTTTACAATTTCATTTTTTTTTCATGCGTTTAAATGAATAAATATTAAATGATTAGTAATAGTTATTATTGTTATTTTTAGCTGTGTGAATTGAACGAATATCTGACATGGCAGGAATGAAATATTTTTACTGTATTTTATTTTTCTTCCCAATGTTTCATTGCTTCAGCACCGACAATAACAATAACAATAACAAAAAACTCTTTATGGTATGTTTTTAATTAAAAGGGACGAATAAAATATTTGCAATAATTATTCATTTCGATTTAATTTATATAACAAATCGATAAAATTTTATTGATATTGATATCACTTTGATGATTGATAGGAAGATTAGTTATTGATTAGATCGTAATAAAGTTATGATAAATAAATATGTGATATAAATGATGCATTAGTAAGTATTATGTAAGTATGGTTTAATAATTTTTTAACAAAATTACCAAGTTATTTTGCAAACTTTAATCAATTAAATATCGAATATTAAGTGATTAAATGATAAATTTCTCTAAAATCATTTCATTTATTTTCTTTTTCTCTTCTCTTAAATTAAAAGAAGGATGAAGGATGCTTATAACACAAAAACATTTCAGCTATATCCAAGAGAACGAGTAATGGAACGATTGTTTGAAAATTTACCAAGAAAAAACGATGAAAATCAAGTAAATATATAAGTAAATTGAGTAAATATAGAAGTAAATAAAGTAAATCATCAAGCAAATATATAAGTAAAAATATATTTGTCTAAGAGTACAGAAAGAAATAATCAGAATTTAAAAATGAAACTAGTAAGAAGAATTTCAATTGTAATTTTTTTTTAAATTTACGCAAAAAGAAATTCATTACAGATACGGGACGGTAAATTAAGCGCATATATACGAAAAAGGAATAATGCTGAATTGGTGAATCATATACTGAAAAATTTGAATGAAGTGGACCTCCTTGGAGAAGTAGGACGATGAGTTTACACAGCGAATCCATGCAGCAACGTGAAATCAACGTAAACGCATAATGATACTTTTGATGAAAATGTATAACGATGCTTCTGATCAATGTGAATACTGGATGACATTTCTAGTGTATATTGTATATTGGATCGTCTGTACAAAATTTAGAAATTCCCAAGTGATAAAGTGTCAGAATAAAAGTGGGCTATATTACCGTAAAAGTACATTCTAATACATTACCTATATAATGAAGATTTTGAATGATCAAAAGTACTGATGAAGATCCTAGAAACTTAACTCACTTATTAAAACCTTGATAATTTAGCATGCATCACTAATTTTGTTTAGAATGATGCCAGATTCCTTTTATAAACACAATACACAAAAAATAAACCGTTTATTTCAGTTACAAATGCACAACAAAATTTGGAGCATATTGGACAAAAAAAATATTAAACGCTTGAACGCAACTGATTTCGTAATTCTATTACTTTTCGCCGGTCATCAGGAGGAAGTAAAGCAATTTGTTCTTCGCTTAATTGCAATACCTGGAAATTTTTTAAAAATTATGAAAAAAAGCAAAATATTTTCATTTCCTGCAAGAATAAGACAAAAACTTCATTGCTAGTTATTGCTAAATATTTTACAAGGACACAGAGAATTCATGCACAAAAAAAGTATTTCAAATGAAAAACAAAAAAACACACCTGCATTAACAGCTGGGCCTGCTGCTGATCATCAGGGCTAAGTTCGGAATCAGCTCCTTGCGGCGAAGGGGCACGTGTAACTGTGGGTGCTGATGGAGCTCTAGAGAAATTAACTGGTACTGATGAAACTGCTGAAGACGTTAACTGAGGGATTGCTCCAGGGAACATTGGCTGTGGCATACTAGGTACTGTCGACAACGATGCTGGCACTGATGCATCTATAACTTAATGTCCATAAAATCGAAGTACTCCGGTAAGGAGAATCAATCAAACAACAGTTTTAACCTGGATAAGCCTGCTGTGGTTGTTGCTGGTGAAATGGTTGTGAAATCGCAGGTGTTTCACGATGAAGCATAGCAATGGCCACTTGCGGATCAACGATTCGCATGACTACTTGCGCCTGGAAGATCTAACCTTTACGGTGGGAGAAGCGTGCTTAATTATAACGTGCTAAAATAAGAAGTACTAGAAGGTGTAGCGGAGAAGACGTAACCAATGCCACCAATAAACTGATGTAAAATATATTGTGAAAAAATGAAATTCAGCACTTAAGGTATTAAAATATAAGATTCGGTTATTTTTTACAAGGACTACTCAAAAATGCAGCTTAACAGATACTAATGCAAGATGTTCCGGGATAAAGCTCAGATTCTGAAGATTATCCCAGTCATCTAAGTTATTAGGTTATGATTTGTTTCTGCTTTTTCGTTTTTGATTTTTCCAAAACTTTCGCGTTATATAATGACTTCGAGATTAAATAAATATAATTGTACCAGTAACAGTAAGAGAAAGATAAACCTGTAGAAGAGCGTATGCAAGTTGAGGATTATTCATAAGCAAATTCTTGGCTTCATTTGGATTATTGTGAACACATTGTTTCATCTGTTTCATCAATTCAAACATTTGTTCAGGTGGTAGAGACGCTACCGACCGCGAAATAACTTCCGGTGCTTTCTCAGCCTCAGTCTCTGGACCATATGGACTTTCTTGCGCTTGTTGTTGCAAATACTAAAACAAATAGAGGGCTATTTCTGGAAAAAAAATTCTTTTATAACAAAAAAGAAAAATTTGAAAAAGTAAAACAGTGAGGAAATTTCAAAAATCAATAGATGAATTATTTAGATAAATTAAGTCATGCATAGAAATACATCGAAAACTACCGCTGTTTTTTTGATGAACAAAACCAGACGTATGCAAAAACGGAACCTCTTGTTGTTGAGCAGCAAATGCTGCCTGCAATTGTTGAACTTCATCAGCACTTCGATCACCACCAGCTGCTGAATCAACTCGCAATGGTCGTCCGTTAAGTTCAAAGCCATTAAGATTCCTGGACAGAAAAGCAAGCACAAGAATTTTTTAAAACAATTTCTCATTTCCCAAATTCTTCTTCATTGTGATTCCTCGAAGTCACTGAATATGGCGACTTCATCCTTATAATTTCATCTATGTATAAACGTTACCTTCTAAAAATATTAACTCTTATGAAAATAAATAAAATCAGTTGAGATACTCACCACAAAAACCAATATCGATGTAATAAGTTTTGAATAAAAAAGATTTATATAAGGGAGAGTTCAATATCATTTATTTGGATTTTTTTGTTAATAACATTTTTCAGATTTTTATCATTAAAAATCCTAAAAATTTGGAACCATGATACCTAATTGCACTTTCGGCAGTTTGTGCGTCATTATATTCGCAAAATCCATAACCTTTTGGTTTACCCGTATCTCGGTCATGGACCAGCCGTAGATGAACAACAGCGCCAACCTACAAAATGCATAATCCTTAATACAAATGAACGACATAAAGGTAACTATTCTAAACCAGTTTTCGTTTTTTAGGAAGGTTTCCCGCTGCATACTCTGCTTGGTGGATTAATAAATTGTTAAAACCGTTTGAAAATCCACCATGAATAAAAAATAGGAACAATTATAAATAATTCCTTGAAATGACTTATAATGACAAAAGTCGACATAATCCAGTGTCACCTAATTTTCACTACAATCAAAAATTGTATTATACTAAAAAATAATAAGAAAAAACGAGTATGGGAAGTGAAAATGGCTTAAAATGTTAAATTATGCAGTTATCACTCACTGATATCAGCTAAATAAATGAACCAAGATTGAAATTATAATTTTTAAGCAGCAAGGTATCTAAAGATACGAGGCATGCACAGATCACAAATCTAAAAACATAAACACAAGGTTTTTCGAATTAGCAAGATTTTACAGGTACACGGATAAAATGAATATGGAAGTGAACTGTAGGTACTAACCTGAGAAAACACCTGTTTCAATTGTTCCTCGCCCACTTCATAAGAAATATTACCAACTAAAAACGACAAAATAGTTCGTTAGCAATGAAAAAAACGAGAAGATTTTTAGTATCTGCTCATAAAATTTCATCGAGTATGTTCAATAACTAAATGATAATGGTATGATATATCATTATCGTTTACTATGACATATCACTGTTCCTGTTATATGCGGATAAAAAAATAAACAAAACGAAAAGCTGGCATAATTAATTTAATAAATTTCAATGAGAAAAACAAACCGAAAACAGATCTCGCTGATCGATCAGTTGCGGATGGTACTGCTTTTGTTGTACTTGTTACAGCGCTGTCACGTTCACGATAAGCCATCAGATGGAACGATGATTAAGAAATAAAAAATGTTGGTAGATGTGAAAATCAACCACAACACTTTGAAGAAATGCTGAGAACAGCAGAAATATAATTAATTATGCTATGTATTAAAAAAAATTTTATTTACAACGGTAATGATGCTAACGAATCGAACTGATCAATAAGACTATGGTGATATCTATGGTGATAAATAGATGCAGAAAATTTTTTCCTTCCAAATATGTGAGATCAATTACACGCACAATAAGCATCTTACAAATTGCTAAATACAAGCTCAAATTTCATTTTATTAGTAGATGATATCATTTAAGATAGCTTATTGTTTCTTTTCCCGGAAAAACAGTATTTCAGTTAAAACAGTATTTATTTACAACTAGTAACTTACCAAGTACACCTAAAGTTACCCAGCTATCGGACGATCCAGGCAAAAATATTGGAGTTGTAGAATCGGGACGGGCCGTGTTTCGTTATCTAAAGTAAAACGTGGAACAGCCAGTTTAAATGCAAATTATAATTTAATTGTTGAGTTGTTCTGTGTAGATTTCCCCTATAAGGAATTTGGCTGAACTTTGACTTTCATTCATTATTTTAGTTCAAAATTTTGTACAAATCTAGTATGATGAGAGATATGATGAAAATCATTTTAGGCTTATTTGCGTAATATTTGAAATTAATACGAACGAATGCATAAAATTTTATCAAGATCTGACTCGAATTTGGGCTTCTAGTAATGTTTCGATTTATGCGTGTATTTAATTTATGTTTGCAACTCATGCTTGATATTATCCTCTATTTTGTTGGTTGTTCCTGAAAAATGTATTGTCATATTGAAGTATACATTTGAGGTATTTAAATTAGCTGTCATATAATTTATTTCGCAATGGCACAGAGGATGCGTTATTAGGAGTGTATAATGGGATCTTCCAATGGCAGCAGTAGTATTTCAAAGAGAAAACAGATGTTGCGAAGTCGAAAGCGTGATGATGTAAGTTTTAATTAGATTGTCTTAGATAATTTTTAAACGAAGTATTAGTTTTACATAGATCACATAATATTTTATATAGATTACATAATAACCCATAAGGTTATGGATGAATGATATTTCTTTATGTTGTTATACGGCCGATCTATTTTTGGATTTTTGATTGTTTGTTTTTGTTCGACGAGTAAGCTAATTACAATCTTACTACGGCTACTAATTTTGCTAGTCTGTGATGTTATTTATAGTTACAGTTACCTTCCCTTGGTATTGTAGCAAGGCGAGCGGCTGCTCGATTTAGCATATCGCGACAAAATAAGAACGTTTCTATGAGGTATGCATGCCTTTACATCCTAAAAAATAATCAGCAACTTTCTGGATCTCTGCATTATTGTCAATAGTATCTCTCTTTCTACTGATTTTTTTACCCGGAATATAAATGGAAGAATCACTTTGTTGGTTAAATCTGGATTCAAGATAGAAATAGTAAGGTAAAATCTAATCACACGAATATTGATGGGATCTCTGAGAATTCATAGATTAGTAATAGTAATTTCGGAATATTTCGAAATATGATTGCGATAAAAATATTGTCTTTCAATAATAAATTTCTGATTTAAAATTTTAAGCGTTCGACGAATCGGTCTGAATACAGTGATCAACAAATATGCTAATCGAAGAACGTCTTTCTTCAAATCGACTCGTCCACAGAAAGCAACAAGTGAAAAGGCTGGATTGCGATGTCATGATGCATTATGGGATAAGGTGCCTTTATTGATTTATTTATTATCAATTACAGAACGACTTTCATAAAGCTTGTTGTTGGATTTATTTATCCAGAAGGAAATTGTTATTGCTAGGATGATTTGGAAGTGGAATAAAACGGTTCAAAATAAGTGGCTTAAAATAAAATAAGTATTTCGCAGTTTTCAAAAAACTTATGTAAATATATGTTTATTTCATGGACAAATTTTATCCAAAAAGTAATATAAATTCAAGAGTAAAGGAGTTCTATATTTAATAAATTTCTTAACAGTGATTAGTTCAGTCCAGTATTAGTTTATTCTTTATTGAATTAAGGGATATATGAGATTAAAACATTGTTCCTCATACAAGGGTTTAACAACCTCATTGCCTTGCAGTGTGAACGTCTGTTTCGAACAGGTGATATAGTTTCAATAACGGATAAAGATAACGGTTTGTGTTATTTCGCACAAATTCGAGCTCTATTATGTGATCAATTTGGTAGACGTTTTTCTGCTCTCACTTGGTAATATATAATTTAACTAGCCTTTATAATTACAATCTAACAACAGGTAGGAATGATTTGTAGATTTGACATTTTAAGAATCTAGAGGACGTATCGTATTGACAAGTCGGTTTGTAGTGTTTCTCAGAATGTGGTTTATAACTTATTAGCTGTTGATTTTAAACAATTGACTGGTAATATTCAGTATAATGGAATAGTGTCTCGAGTGCCATTCCTAAATCAATATCCATTAAATGGATCTAAATCTAAATCAGTATCCACCATAATGAATAGTATTTAAATCTCCTGAAATAAAATTTCCGAATAAAGAAATCATTTAGGTTAGTCCCCACTGAATCAGCTGATGAAGCGCACCAGTTCGATGCGGAAAATTTCGTTCATGCACTATCGGACTCAGCAATGTATCCCCTAGAAGTAATTGTTTTTCACGTAAATGTAAATTTTCATTTATGAAATAAGTCTAAATCTCATGACATTTGGCTATGATAAAATGGCTACAAAATGTTCATTCTATTTGTATTTGTTTCTATTTGTGCCTCAAATTTCTAAATACTTTTTTTTAATTCTAAATAATTATAAGTAATCGTGCTGTGTAGAAATTTGAATATCAAACAATACTTGCAGTATAAGTTTGATTTTTCTTTTTAAAATTGGTAGTATGTTTTTTAATGTTTAAGTTTTGATAAAATCCAACTATTTAATCAAATCAATGTCGGGTTTCTCTTTTACCCTTCTTTAATTTTTTTAGGGGCAAGGGATGGACTCATTGTGAAGATTGACTAAAATTTGTGCCACTTAGCGCAACGCATTTGTTATCATTGATTAATGGCGAGCACATTTAGTATTCTTTTTTTCGAGTGAATTTCGTATCACTAGTTACCTAACCGTTATTTGTGCAGATGTTGAAGGTGAAGATGAAGTAGCAGAACAACTTAAGCAGGATATTCGTTGTCGGTCTTTGGGTTTTTAAGCTAGTTAAACTGAATTTTAGGTTTGTACGTTTGTGCAGCACATGCCGTTGCTTCCGGGTTATTGTCATGATTGGAAACCGCGATCATTGGTAGAAAAGAAATTACAGGAAGAATTGGAGGAAAGAGTTCGTTCTATAAATACAATATCAAGCAAATTAATTGCATTTGATGAAAAAATTCCACCCTCCTGATCAAAATGAACTTTAAATTAATATTTCCTACAAGTATACAGAGCAGTTTGTATCTAACTGTTTGAATCAAGTTTCGATCTCAAAATATATTTGTTTTTGCATAAATTTGTGAAGCTTACTATGTTGAAGCTGTTAAAATGTTACATATTCTGGTTATAAATTGTGCTTTTTGTTGATTGATTCATTTTTGCACTTTTCCAATATTGAGAATGACAAACTGGTGAATCTACAGTTTTTGCCGGTGTACTTCGTCAGTCTCCAATACAATGGTTACTGTAAAACTGTTGACGTCACGGAATCTACTAACGCAACTGAATGCGTCATCAATTGTTTGTCTGTCCGTTTATAGTTAATTTAATAAAATTTGGAATGTTCTCATCAAGAGTCGAATTTCTCGCAAAATAGTTTGTAAGTGTTCAATTGCTATTTAGTGGAATGAAAAGTATAAATTCAGTAAATAGATTAGAAAAACAAAAGTTTTTTAAGTACAGCTTAAATCTGAAATTGCATAGTTTTCAGTAAACCTTATGAAACTGAAAAACTGTGAAAGCCTAATGTGATTTTCAATAGTTATTACGTTGGAAAGAACAAGTGATCATCTGGTAAATTAGCTTTTATTCATTTGTTTCAAATTCTCAAATCATTTCGAATTATAAAGCGTAGGAAGATGTTAACACAGTAAAATAATAGCATTTATAAATCAAATTGAGGTTAAAGGAAGATAGCGACCGGATAATTATGATCATGCAATTGATACGATTGTGATCCAGTTAACTTATCAGGATGATTGTGATTCTAATAATAAGGATAAAGAGTAGGAAGTAATTATTTTTCGATAAACTTATCAATACGATATGACATCGATATAGCAATTAGGATAGATTTTTGAGGCATATTTTGTATGATTATAACTATTTGCCACATCGTTACGATCCATCGTGAATTTTCATTTCTTTTGTAATTTATTCATTCATCCTTCTTTCCCCTTTCTCCTTCCCTCCCTCCCTCTCTCTCTCTCTCTCTCTCTCTCTCTCTCCGTACACGTTCATATGTATATGCATATGAATACAGATATATATATATATATATTATCGATAATGCTTAACATTTCTCAATTGAAGCTTTCGATTGAACACATTTCATCCGTTTCATTTCGTTTTTTGCAATCTTTTGTACGAAATTTTTTGATCAAAATAGAATGAATGTATTGCCTTTAAATCAGTCCCAATATTTAATTTGAAGAATTAATTTTGCATGATTCTCTTCAGTAAATGATTGATTGAATTGAAAGAATAAAAATTTGAATTAAAATTTAATGAATGAATCAGATTTTTAATCTGCATAATTACCGTATAATTAAGAATCGAATTATATGTATTTTTCTGTGTTAAAAATGATAAATGAATCAAAGTTGAAAGGTGAAATTAAAATTATCTGGAGTTTCTTTTCAGAAATGTTAAACAATGTATCACTCATTGAAAGTATCCATTTTATTCTTATCAATTTGTCGAATGTTTTCATTTGAAGAAATCAGCAAAAAAAATGAATCAACAAAGGTTTTCATGATATATGCATATTCTCTTTTCATAATGATAAGAGTTTTAAATCATTTGCTAAAATTTCAGTCAATATTCTCCGATTAATATCGCAGTGTAACTCTCACAAAAGTTGAAAAAATCATAGCTTTTTCTTCCTTAAACTCTATAATGCTACTACCATTAAGTCCAAAATTTAAAAAACAAATGAAATTTTTACGAATTGCTTGAAAAGGAAAAAGTGAGGAAATGATAAAAATTGTTTTTCCAGAAGGAGAATTATGAAAAATAATGGAATCATAGAAAAACTAAACTTTTTGGTCAGCTAGAATTTCATGGAATTATTTAGGAAATATCTTATGAGGACGATAATCGAAGCGAGGATAACATATATACACATTTTTCGAAATTTGTGACTCCTAAAATAAAGGTAGGAAATTTGTCTCATTATGAGATGGCATTGATTTACTTCATGAAATTAATGATGATAACAATATGATAATGATTAATAATAATTAATAAT